>PVJI01001619.1:38178-78521 GCA_004026765.1 Micronycteris hirsuta | reverse complement strand
AGAGACAGTTACCTACAAAGGAATTCCCATAAGACTGTCAGCTGATTTCTCAAAAGAGACCTTGCAGGCAAGAAGGGTCTGGAGAGAAGTATTCCAAGTCATGAAAGGCAAGGACCTGCATCCAAGAATACTCTATCCAGCAAAGCTATCATTTAGAATGGAAGGGCAGATAAAGTGCTTCTCAGATAAGGTCAAGTTCGAGAAGTTCATCATCACCCAGCCTTTATTGTATGAAATGTTAAAGGGATTTATATAGGGTATGGAGGAATATCAACAGGGTAGTGGTAGGGGGAGAAGTAGGGAAAGGGGCACAGAATAAGTAGCATAAATGGGAGGTAGAAAACAGACAGGGGGAGGTTAAGAATAGTATAGGAAATGCAGAAGCAAAAGAACTTATGTGTATGACCTATGGACAAAACTAAAGGGTGGGGAAAGAGGGAGTAAGGGCTGGAGGGGAGGAAAGGGGGGAAAATGGGACAACTGTATTAGCTTAATCAATAAAAAAATAAAAAATAAATTAAAAAAATAAAAAAAATTGGTAATATTTCAATATGATAATGATAAAAATTACACTTGCACTATCTATGGAGAAAGAGTTTGCTGGCCAAATTAATACCACAGTAAATTGGCTCTTTAAGTACTGCCTGGCCCTCTGCCCTCTGTCCAGTCCCCAGCCATGGACTCCTCCCACTCATCACAGCTGGGGGACCTGAGTTCTGACCCCACTCTCTCAAACCGGGTCCTGTGAGTTCAGGTGAGTAGCCTTTCTCTGCCAGACCTCCACTTCTGCCTCTTTAAAATTAGGGGGTGTTGCTAACTAAGGTCTCTAAAGTTCCTTCCAATTCATCGATCCTATAACCCTATTTCCATCCTGTGAAAATTCAGCAGGGAGCATTGAGGAGAAGTGTCCTCCTAGCCGGTCAGGGTAGGGCCTACATCGATGCCGCTGGGCTCAACCACAGCTAGTGTTCGTTATGACCCAGCACTGTGACAAAGGCCTCAATGCGTGCACTCATTGGGTTCCTAGAGAAACAGGGCTGAAGCCCACTGTGATTAGCAACCAGTCCTGGTCACACAGCAAAGCGGGGACTGAGCTGATTCCCACAGAGTGGTCAGCTCCTTGGCTCCAAGGCGCTCATAGGCTCCACCCATTCCTGACACTGCGAGCCCAGGACAGATGTTCTGCTGGACGGACAACAGAAGGAGAGCCTAAAGGGGCCATGCAGCCAGAGATGCAGGAGAAAAGCCAGGAATCCGTGGTGAGAGGCAAGTCAGTCACCAGTGTTGAAACCGCAGAGAGAAAGACATGAAGTCTTAAAAAGTGGCCCTTGGATTTGGCTAAGGTGATGAGAGGTCATTTTAGTGAGTAGAAGTATGTTTTTAAAATGTGCCTTAAGAAGTCCCTGAGCAGAGAGGGAAAGATGAAAGGCTTTGCCTCATCTGCAGGATGAGGCAGTTGCCTGCATGGCCCAGGACTATGGCTCAGGGTGTTTCCGGCTGCTTCTTGAGACCTGGCCCGTGGCCTGGGGAAACCTCGCCCCAGCCCTGGGTATCCAGTCTCACACCCACGGGGAAGATGGGCTGTGGGGTGGCTTCCAATGCACCTTATTAAATCACCTGCAACTTTTGGAAGTACACATGAGACCTCATTCATTAACATCTCAGGAGAAATGCTATTCACTCACACTTTATTATTCCTCACATGATTTAGGACTGGACTTGGGGAAGCAAATTGCTTGGTAGGTGTGGAGGACGATGAAGGCTGGCGATACACAGCTGGAACCCGCAGGGGTTAAGAAGGAGATAGATAGTTAACTTCGAGCTTTAGCTGTATGCACCTGTGACTTTTGCAGAAGAAACATTTATCATTTAGTTAGTCTGGGAAACAGAGCAATTATGCCTGCAGTTTTTCCCTTAGTCTGTGAAACGTCCTTGAGCTTTATCCAACTAACCCTTATAAAATAAACACGGAGACCATGTTCAGGGTCATTGTCCCTCCGTCAGAGGATGATGTCCCACCTGGTCCCCGCTTTTCCTTAAAGCGTCTGTGTCTTTTTCAGAAAGGATAGACATTATGAATGGACAGGGCTTTGTTGGCAATTCTACAGGTATTTTGGTGCTTGTGCAGCAGGGGATGCGCTCCCAGCTGAGCCCCTGACACCATGCACCTTGGGGTGCAATAGGAGTGTTGACAAAGATATGACACCTGAATATCAGTACACTCTGAGCAGACATGACTCATGAACCGGGTCAGTGGGGTCAACTCGCAGTCACATGACACTCCCATTCCCCCTTCCCTTTTCTCATTGAAAATGACTGAGTAGATCAACAAATCTGCATCAAATTTTGCATTAAGCTTGAACATTCTTCTGTGGAAACTATTTGGATGATTCAGAAGGCCGCAGCTGTGGGTGACTGGTGATTGGCAGCTTCATTATCACAATGCGCCCACTCACACATCACGTCTCATGTAGAGTTTTTTGGCAAAACATCAAATCCCCCAGGTGACTCATCCCCACCTACAGCCCAGATTTGCCACCCTGTAACTTCTGGCTTTTCCCAAAACTATAATCACCTGTGAAAGGGAAGAGCTTTCAGACCATCAACGAGGTTCAGGAAAATACAACTGGGCAGCTGATGGTGACTGGGAGAACTGTGGGAGGTCCCAAAGTGCCTGCTTTGAAGTGGACTGAAGCGTCATTGTCCTATGTACAATGTTTCTTGTATCTTCTTCAATAAATGTCTCTATTTTTCATAGTATGTGGCTGGATACCTTTGGGACAGACCTCGTATGTGTCTATAATTTTACTTTTTATATAATCCTAGAGGTTCCCCCCATTTACTTTGTCCTGCCTCCCTAATCTATCACCAGTGGATTTCAGGGAACCACCTTACCATCCTCTCTGTTGACTGTAATGTATAAAATAAGCTGCAGAATTGCCATTCTCTGGAGCATTTCTTCAATCCATTGAGGTTTTGCTTCCCAGCAATTGTCGGTTTGGCTCAAATAAACTCACTCAGTTCTCTACAGGTTTGAATGTTCCTTGCATTGCCAACAATTAGGAAATTCAACATTGTTTTCATCAAATAAATTCTATAACCAAGGGCCAGCAAAGTTCAAACAGAGCACACTGGTTCAGAAAACCTCCACTTCACAAACACATGAGTGCAGCATTTCCAAAATGTTAGGCATTCACAGGTCACCTTCAGTGTTTACCATACCTGCATATTACCTGTAATAGTATTTATTTAATCATTTCCATGAAATCAATAATAAATTGGCTCATTCTCTTTTTACTTAACACCTTTCTGTGTAATAATATCTAGGATGTCATAGATTTTATAGAGTAATTATCATTTTAATTCACATTAAACTAAGCACATAACTCAAAATTTCGATGTCTGGAATGAGCCACCCCAAATCAGTAGCTTATATATCACACACGTTATGCCATCTTTTATACCCACATCTACCAAGTTTTGACATTTAAAGGTTGATACTCACTTTTGTCTTGAAGAAGATGAAAAACACTCTGAAGAAAGTTAATTCAGCACAACCTCCTTGAAATACTGTTTCTCATAAACAGCTTCGGTTTCAGGAAGTAGAAATGTGAAAGAAAACAAAGCCTGTCACTGTCTCACATGACTGTGTAACTTCCAGCAATTTCGTATCTAAGACACACCCCTTTAGGAATCACTTGGAGAAGGGTGTTCTGGGAGTTGTATTACTACAGGAAGTTCCTTCTTTTAAGCAGAGTGCAAGAAAACTCGTGATTTGGATGTAGAATGGAGAATCAGCCCCCTGATGGCCGAGGAAGGAGAATGTCAGTGAGAAACAAGGAACACCACATGTCTGATCTACTGTCAAAAATCAGACTCACGTTAAGGCTCAAGCCTGTGCCCGATCTATCCCAGAACTAGGTGGAATTAGAGTGTAGATGTGAACTCATTGTCACAAGGACACACACGTGAGCAGGTGTATCTGAACTGAAAAATGAAGTTAGAATTTTTCTTACAGAAAATCTCATCAAGCTGCTCAGACAGTGAGGACTGTTGGATTGTGTTCCGTGGTAGATGCGGCCCTTCAGTGACAGTCTGAATCTCAGCTACAAATTTTGACAAAAAGAAAAAAAAGAAAAATCAAAAGAACATGAAAAGATTCTACATGTTTGACATATTTTATTGAAAAAAATTATTTTTTCAAACCATAAAACAAAGTCTACTTGGAAAGTGAACTGTAGAAGAAATGGGCTCAAGAAACAAGTGACAGAAGCAAAAGAAGTGCCCTTGGAGCTCAGAAGAGAGAGAAAGAGAGAGAGAGAGCGCTGGGCAAAATGAATCGGGGGCAGGGGGTGAGGAAAGGCCCAGGCCTGCTCCACAGGGAGAGCCACGTGGGTCCCACCCCAGAATTTTTATCTGGAGGTCACAGGGGAGGGTCCCTACAAAATATTCCTTGGCGGCCAGGTGTGTCCTTCCAGGTTCTGGTCTCCGTTGAATGTCCGCGCTAGGACAGGGGTCATGAGTTAGCCTGCTGGTCCTGACGTCAGGCATGGGGTCACTTTTCCAGTTTTGCTGCTTTTCTGGGTCTGGAGCTGAAACATGGTTGAGGCCTTGAAGTATTGGATGCAGGTCAGAACCTCGTTGCCCTAGGGGCTTCAAGTGTAAGGGCTGCTCTCCCGCCCCTTGATCGGGGGTCTAACCCACGTGTCTAGCAACATGCTGGCGGAGGAAAGGCAAGGCCCTGTTGGTGAGGTCCTTGCTGTCCCTGTTTTGCCTGTTGCTGGGCACCTGGCCCATCTCCTTGCTCTGCACAAGTCTGTCTACCTGCCAACCACATTCCCCCTCAAGGATCTTGGCTCCAGTGGAAAAGTTATTGACATCAACAATATTTTATCTTTTCTGGTTCTTTCTAACCCTGCTGGGTTAAAGAAGGGTACTCCCTGGTGAAGGCATGAGGAGTTCCTTGGAGTAATTCGGTAAGCCCAGGGGAAGCCTTTCTGGTCCATCACCCCAACTCTAATAACTGGGTAACAAATTCCAACGCTAATCGGATGGTTTCCAGTTCTGCTTCCAAACAAAAGAAAAGAAGGAAATATTCAAGTACTCAGCTATATACTAAAGCACTAAATACAGTACTCTGTATTTATAACACTTCAAACATGTTTATAATAGTTCACTATGTAATTCTTAATATATGACCTTAGAAGTTCAAATAACCAAATGACATTGCTGTAACTAAGCTCTGTCTCCACTGACTTATGTGAAGAGGTTCTCTGTATGCATTTCTGTGGATGCTGTTTTATTTTAGCTACCAGTAACAGTCATCCATTAAGTATTTTTTTAAGAAAACCCTAAATCTCATTGAGAAAGAAATGCATTTTTATGAATTCATAATACTTGTAATGTAGAAGGCAGTATTTAAAAATTTTAATACTTAGAGTCTATGGCCAGAGGAAATAAAAATGTTACATTCAATGTCCACATGATTTCACTGTGAAGAAATATGGTAAAGAAAACTTACAAGCATATCAACTACTTAATATTAGGAGAAAATTCTACGGAGGAACTGGAATGAAAATAGAATTTGAAGGAGATAAAAGAATGAATAGGAAATCTCTAATTGTTAAGTTTTTATGTGTACAAGAATTTGTACATGGATTTTAAAATGGATGATAGTGGGTATCAAATCACTAACATATAATTTTCTTTGGAAACCTTTAAAAGTTTTAAACATCTGACTTAGATCCTTTGCAACTACTTAAAGTTATGATAAAAGATGAATATTAACTTAAAAATATATGAGGAAGTTATTGTTTTTATAAAATTCTTTTTTGAGGGTTGGTGAGCAAAAATGTTAGAAATTCAGTGTGGGACCGAACATTCTGGGGCCTGGAAGAGGGTGCTTGGGTTGGAGAGAGAAGAGCGCTGGTTCTGCCACCATCGCGCCGGGAAACGCGCTGAGGAGAGGCTGTCTTCCTCACCATTTGGACGACAGTCACATCTGCTCCAACAGTGAAGCCGAGAGGAATCCTCAATGTCTCATTTATAATCACAATGTTGATTCCCTGGCTAGTGTGGCTCAGTGGATTGAGTGGGGGCCTGTGAACAGAAGGGTCGCTGGTTCCATTCCCAGTCAGGGCCCATGCCTGGGTTGCAGGCCAGGTCTCCAGTGGGGGGCACGTGAGAGGCAACGACACCAGGTATCTCTCCTCTTTCTCCCTCCCTCTCCCTCTAAAAGACATACATACATACAATCTAAAATAAAATAAAATGCATAATCACAATGTTGAGCTTCAGACATATTTCAAAGCTAAAAATCCCTCCATGCGGAATAAATAATTGAGATGTACATCCATAAAAGAAGTACATTGTGACCACTTAGAAAACGTGGCTGCCCCATCATACTCATTTTGATTTTCTAGGCTTTGTCATCTTGAATATAAATTGCTGACACAGCTGATGTTACTCATTCATGTGCAAAGCACTTGCTTTGTGCCAAGTGCTGCATGATTCAGACTGACCACAGTGACAGTGGGTTCCAGGGCCACCGCTGGGACTCAGCTGGGAAGTTGGCGAGAGCTCGTAATATCAGAGCCTGGTGTTTCTCTCTACGGATCTGGGACTTTCATCTTGAAAACACTGAAGAAACAATGTATGTGGTAACAAAATCATATAACTACTTTAGAAAGAACATCACTGTGGTAGGAAGGCTGGATTATGGAACAAGGTTTGTATCAAGAGAGATCATGGACAGACTAGAAGAAAAGAGGGGAGTTAGGGAAATAAGGTTGAAAACACAATAACCTAAACCGAGGTCACGACCACACCGAGTTAGAGTAACAGCAGAGATGAAAGGAAGGGAAAGACACATCTAGGAGAACAGGTTCACATCTCCCTCCTATGTCTGGGTGGGAGACATAGAAATACATCCAGCCATGGCTGGTGTAGCTCAGTGGATTGAGTGCCCGCCTGTGAACCAAACAGTCATCGGTTTGATTCCAGGTCAGGGCCCATGCCTGGGTTGGGGACAGGGTCCCCAAATGGGGGTGTGTGAGAGGTAACTGATCTATGTATTTCTTGCACATAGATGTTTCTCTCTCTTTCCCCCTTTCTTCCCTTCTAAAATTAATAAATAAAATCTTTTTTTAAAATTTTTATTTATTTTTTAGAGAGAGGGGAGGGGAGGGAGAAAGAGGGAGAGAAACAGCAATGTATGGTTGCCTCTCACATGGCCCTCACGGGGACCTGGCCCGCAACCCAGGCATGTGCCCTGACTGGGAATTGAACCGGGACACTCTGGTTCCCAGCCCGCGCTCAATCCACTGAGCTACACCAGCCAGGGCTAAATAAAATCTTTTTAAAAAAATCCCTTGAGTATCTTCAGAAAACTCAGTAAATTAAAATTACAGAAAGAAATGGCCATATTTCTTCTTGGCTCTGGGCCCTCCAAGCTTGTAGATGTTTTCTGGGCCTTTTGTCAATTTTCAGGAAGTTGGGGAAGCCACAGTTGCAAAAGTCTTAGATTTTTTTTTTTACTGTTCTAATCTTTATTACTAATGTTTTGCCTCTAAAACTTCGTACAACATTGAACAGTATGTACACTTTTATTTTATTTTTATATGTTATTGATTATACTGTACCGTTGTCCCAGTTTTTCCCTCTTTGCCCCCTCCACCCAGGAACCCCGCATTCCCTCCAGCAAGCACCCCCTTCGTTTATGTGCCCTGTGCCCTGGGTTTAAAAAGGGAACACGGGGTCAAGTAGAGCTGCCGGCTGCCGCCTCAGGAAACACAAACTCCAAGCATCCACTCCGCTCTTCCTCAGCTCTTCTCTTCCTCATCTCCCTTAGCGTTTTCAGTTTTAAGGCCCATTTTGATTTAGCCACTTGCCAGAGATGGAAACCAATACTGAAATGAGATTTTCATGTAGAACTGAAGGCTTATTCAAAGTCTCATTTTGGGGCATTTAGTAAATCAAGTAATTCATCCTAAAGGAAACAAACAAAAAAATCCAACATCATGAGTTTTAGCAATTGCTACATTTTCTCTATTACTGTTACCGACAACACCTACTTAATCAGTCCTTTGCGGGATATGCATTGCCATATATTTCATGTCAAAGGTTAGAGATCAGAAATTCCAATTCCAGTAATATCATTTTATTGTGTGAATTTATTGATAGTCAAATATCATGTCTTCCTCCTCCTCCCTCGTTCTGCCGCTGTAAGTTGAGACTCTTGCTCTTTTTATGTCAGAGAAGCAATAATACATGTTGATGATTAACAACCAAAAAAACTGCAGCCTAACCGGAACCCCCCGCCCCTGGCGGACAAACCTCTCTTCCCCAGGCGGGACCCCTGACGGCACCTAACCCAGCTCCGCGAGTCCAGAGCTCAACAGCCCCCTCCTCCGTGCCACCCCTAACCCTAACCCTGACCTTGACCCTCCTTCTCCCCGAGGCAGAAGAGCGTCCCCGGTCCCCGACGGTCAGAGCGCTTCCGCTGCCCCCGCACCGCCCTTCCCTGCGGAGGCCGGGACCCGGGGCGCCGCGTCAGCCCCGCTCCGGTGGCCCGCGGCGGGGGGTCAGGTGCGGGAGGGCCCCTGGGCGGCTCACAGTCTGCTCATCTGTCAGGGGACCTGCTCTCCCGCCCGGACGCCGGAGGAGACAGCGCGCAACGGGCCCCTTGCTGCCGGGGGACCAGCTCTGCTCCCCGCTTCCCACACCCCGTCCCAGGCAGAAACTCGTTGCGGGTCGGGGGTCGCCCTTAAAGTGAAGCGACTCCATTTCCTCTCGAAGTCTGGCTCTCAAGTCACAGCCTCCCCGGAGGGTGCGCTTGTGTGGGCAGGTGAAGCCCCGCTGCCCGTGCGCCGCAGCCCGGCCTGGGGCTCCGACGGCGGGAGGGTGCGGGTGCGGGCGGACGCGGCGGGCGGTCGCCGACCCGAGCGGCGCGGGGGAGGGCAGGGGAGGGGGCGGGGCCGGGCGCGGACGGAGGTTGCCCTGGGGGCGGGGGCGGAAGGCCAGAGCCCGCCGCGGTCTCCGCGCAGCTCAGAGCTCGGCGAGGGGCAGGCTGGCTCGGGCTGCGCGTTGGGCGGGAGAGGAATCCCTGGTTTCCGGGGACTTTCCCCGGCTTCGGTTGGGAGGAGGCCAGTCCATCCGTCCGCTGGTCCCGCTGCAGACGCCCGGGCGCCGCCGGCCGGCCGCGGGTGAAGGAAGACGCTCCCTGAACAAAGCGCCGCGTGCCCGGGCCCCGCTGGTCTGCGTCCGCGCGCCGCGGTGAGTCCTGCGTCCCCTCCGCGCCGAGGCGCCAGCCGCTCCCCGCCCCGCCTCCCCACGCGCGCGGAAGCGCGGCGACCCCGGGACTGGCTCCTGCCCCTGTTCCCTCCCCGGAGCTGCGTGTTCATCAGGGAGAGGAAGGCCGTTGGGAGGAAAACGGTTGGAGGGGTACACGCACCACCCAGGACAAACTCCATTCTTGCAGTCGGCCTGGTTTCAAAAGCAGACGCCGAATGCGTGAGGAAACTGTCGACATGCACGACTACCCAGGGGCGCCCAGCTGTTAAGCAGCGTGGACACCTGGCTCCTTTAACCAAAAACATCTCTTTTCGTTCGTGACGGTTGAAGGCCAGACCCCGTCTGCGGGGCGAGAGTAGTGGTGTCTGCACTGGCGTCGCGGGACCTCGGGCGGGGGCCGTGGGGCGGAGGCGGGTGTCCGCCCTGAGCTCCTCAGCGCCCCCGAGCGCAGTCGGACGCCGCCCCGAGGTCCCGCGTGGGCGCGTCTGCCCGGCGTCCTGCACGCGGGGCCGCGTCCCGCCTCCGCCGCGCAGGCCTCCGCGGCCGGCCTTGGTGCGCTCTCGTTCCGAGAGCAGGGCCGCGCACTGCGTCAGTTTATCTGCTCGCTGCAGACACCGTCACGGTGTTTTACAGCCCCTTCGTGTCAGGTGTCAGCGGTTTACTACGTTACTGATACTTATAGCTGATCCCCACCTTCACTGAATTCCATAAAATCAGATGGTTCGCGATTTCGTGAAGAAAATATTTGTGAAAATTTGAATAGCTATTAGGGACACTTTTTACAAAGTTCAAAGGTACCGAGTGCGAGGGGTGGGGTGGGGCCCAGGTCCCCTCTGCAGAGGCGCCGCTGTCACCGCTGGAGGAGCTCATCGGTGCACTTGTTTCTTTGGTAACTTAGGTCAGATTTGAAAAAGCTGCTTCTGAGCACCAAACAGATTAGTGTCTGCGTTCCTTGAGGTCAGAGACGGTGATTTATCCGACTGTGGGGCTCCCCAACAACCTGCCCAGTTACCGGTGGGCACGAGTAAAATCCACGAGCCCAGGGCGGGATCCTGGCGGCAGCCGGGCGCTGCAGAGTCTTTTCCCAGGTGGGGGACGCAGAGTGTCCCTCGGCAGCACCAGATTCTAGCCAGGCTCTTGCTGATTCTAATTAGCACGCCTCGGAGGCTCCCTTGCTGCCGGTTATCCTAGAGGAGCTTCAGAAGTCACAGTTCAGGGTGGATTTACCAAGTGCACCATTGCGTGTTGGTTCTTGCTGTCTTTGGTTTCGTTAGTAATTTGAACCACAAAGCGACCCATGATTTTGAGGTTCCTTTCTGCTTACAGCTGGGGCGTTGGGTCTGCTTGGGCCATGCACTATGATTCATTAATGTGCAAAAGAGTCAATTACAAAAGTAAATTTGGAATTAAATTATACTCCCAAATGAATAAAAAAGAAACTTGCTTAGCTATGTCACTTGTTGAATAAATTGATAGTTTGACTTTTAGCAGCCTAACTTTGAGAAACAAGAAAAAATTGTATGTTGAAAGTACATATAGCAGGAACCATAGAAAGAAAATAAAGCATTCTGTCTTTTAAAACTACCTCTGATATTAACATCTACTATAGATGGCAAACAGAAAACATTGAAATTACAATCAGCCTCACTGAAGGCTATGGATTCCCAAGCCCCAGATACAGGATTAGAGAATATTTCCCAATGCAGATTAGATTAGAGATCTCAGCACAACTGGTGATGAATGAGGTGTATTCATATGTGTAGATATGGAAAAAACCAGGTGTTTGTGTTGGTAATTGAAAAATGCAAGGTTTGCTATGGCTGTTGTGTGAAGAATTTTTGTAAGAGTAAAAGCAACTTTTACAGCAGCTGACTCTAGAAGAGGAAACAAAGTATTGTGGTGGACGGAAGATACTTTGCTTTACTATTATTATTTATTCTATTACAATGTCTAGATTTTTTTTTTTCTTTTTGGCCCCCTCTACCTAGGGAAGATACTTTTTAAAAAACCTGTTTCTACTGTTTGAATTTTGTGATCATGTGCATGTAATTCTTTTAAAATAGTTTCTAAATGGTAGTTCAGTGTCCAAATAACCTCTGAAAGATTTTGGGAACTAATTCTCCTACCGTGTTATATACACTTTACTCCACTGATTGTGAGAGGTAAGCACAGTGAAGTGGATGTGGGGGTGGGGCCAGCTGTGGGAGTGGCAGGGCTGTGGTTGACAGATGTTTGTGCTGCTTGTGGTTAGTGACAGTTTATCTGTCCAGTCATTAGGAACCACTAACAAAAATAAATAGTCTAGTATGAGTAGAGGCCATAGTTAGAGCTACTTAGAACTGTTTAGGAGACTTTTTAAAGTTATGTAATGTCTAAATTTTAAAATCATAAGAGTAACCCTGGCTGGTGTGGCTCAGTGGATTGAGCGCCAGCCTTCGAACTGAAAGGTCATCAGTTTGATTCTCAGTCAGTGCAAATGCCTGGGTTGTGGGCCAGGCATCTGATCGATTTATCTCTCCCAGATCAGTGTTTCTCTCCTTCCCTTTCTCCCTCCCTTTTCCCCCCTATAAATAAAGGTAAATAGCCCTGGCTGGTGTAGCTCAGTGGATTGAGCGTGGGCTGGGAACCAAAGGATCCCGGTTCGATTCCCAGTCAGGGCACATGCCTGCAGGCCAGGTCCCTGTGAGGGCCATGTGAGAGGCAACCATACATTGCTGTTTCTCTTCCTCTCTGTCTCCCTCCCTTCCCTTCTCTCTAAAAATAACAAAAATTTAGAAAAAATAAAAAATGAAGGTAAATAAATGAAGTCTTTATTTATTTTTTTAAAAGATTTTATTTATTTATTTATTAGAGGAGAAGGGAAGGAGAAAGAGCACTGTATGGTTGCCTCTCACATGGCCCTCACCAGGGACCTGGCCCGCAACCCAGGCATGTGCCCCAACTGGGAATCGAACCGGGACCCTCTGGTTCCCAGCCCGTGCTCAATCCACTGAGCCACACCAGCCAGGCTGAAGTCTTTAAAAAAATAAAAAATAAAATCAGAAGAGTAAAATAACCTTTTAAATAATTTACTATTTTTAACCATCTACCTACTAAAAATATAAATGAGGATAAAGGTAAATGTTACAATTATTTATGGCTTTTAAATTCTTTCTTTAGTCAGGTTTCACAAATCACATACATCTAATTATAACAGTTCACAAACTTCAGGTTTTATGTATACATCCATTGAAGGCATTCGAACAAAGGGGTTCTTTAGTCCTGATTCTCCTTTTAAAGTACAGCTGTTGCATATGGCCTGGACCTAGGTCATTCTATTTAAGTGAGAAGCAACCCACAGACCACTTTATTATCAACATTTACTCCTTTTGTCAGATTACCTGTATGGTCTTTTCCTCAAACTGGAAATGAAAAATAAAGATAGGAAAGGTAAACACCAATTCACAGGGCTTGGGATATGATTTCACATATGATTAAAAGTATCCTATGTATTCTTCTCTTAATTTAAAATAGATAAATCACCTGTCAGAAGATTTTCATCAAATCATTAGATTTGAGCTCCCATTGCCTGATGCAGGGAGGGAACTAATGCGCCGCTGTGCCTCTTGCAGGCGCCGGGACTCTGCTGCTGTCATGTCCGGTTTCGAAGATGCTGACACAGAAGAGACCCTGACTTGCCTCCGGGTCACCGCTTACCATCCGGGCCAGATGCAGACTGGGATATTCCAATCAATAAGGTTTCATAACCGAGAGAAACGGCCCTCCTGTGAAGTGCTGAAATTTGGCCGGAATTCCAACGTCTGTCATTATATTTTTCAGGACAAACAAGTTTCCCGAATTCAGTTTTCCCTGCAGCTGTTTAAAAAGTTCGATAGCTCAGTCCTCTCTTTTGAAATTAAAAATATGAGCAAGAAGACCAGTCTGATTGTGGACAACAAGGAGCTGGGCTACCTGAATAAAATAGACCTGCCGTACAAGTGCATGGTAAGGTTTGGCGACTACCAGTTCCTGATAGAGAAGGAGGAGGGAGAGTCCCTGGAGTTCTTTGAGGTTCTGTTCATGATGTCTCCAAGATCACTCTTGCAAGAAAACAACTGGCCGGCACATATGCCCATTCCTGAGTACTCCAGTTTTTCATCCTGTTCCACTGGAAGCACTTCTCCTATAGAAACTGATGAAAATGAATCATGAGCATGGACGGCAAGAGGAGAATTGAGGATGGGGAGCTATGTAGACCCTCTGCAGACACTCCCCTGGTTGTGTGTATTAGTGTGACATGTTCCTGTCATGTTATACTGTCAGATTTGGGGTCTAGTGCTACCATTTTGAAGTCTCTTGTTTGTGTTAGACATTGACTTGGTCACCTGCTGCATTCCAGCATGTATTGAGAATAATTTTAAGTGTACATCTATTGAAGGTTAAGGTACAGAAAGTATTCTTTGTGATGAAGAGAGTGTTCTCAAATAAGGTTACAGTATTTTCTTTGTATGCTTGATTGTAGTCCTGTGTTTTGTTTTGTGAGAACCATCTCTTGGTTGTATGATTTCACAGCAGCCATTGGTTTTCAAGATCAAGGCTACAGGCAGTTGTTACTGGTGTTGTAGCCTGTTGGTACTTGTGGTACCAGAGTACTAGGAAAGAACATACTGCGTTTTGGAGTGCTGTTTGTGCATTACTGTGGTTTTAATAGAGGAGCTTATTTGGGCAATGATATCTTGATTCTCTATTTTCTTTCTATGGAACTGTAGTGTTTATTCCCAAGAATAAAGTTCTTGTCTATATTCAGCATCAAAAAACAATATTTTTAACATTTTAATGAGCTACTGTGTTTAGTATAAAATTGCTTTCCAGTTTTCTTACCAAATTTTTAAACTGATTTTTATGTACTACAAAATTTTAAATTCCATGAATTCAAAATGTTAACAACATATCCGTGCACACAATGAAATCAAAGCCTAATCCTCTGACCATTCTCTCTGAAAGTCTTTCTGAGGAAAGAGCTTCTGAGACGGTGGTCAGGGCCAGCATGGCCAGTGGGGCTGTGTGTGCAGGCACCTGCAGCTCTGCCCTTCAAGAGTGTGTGTGTGCGTTCTCCAGCTGCCCCTCACGCCGCGGGCCAATACGTGCCACCAGGAGCGCCCAGGTGCTACATGACTGACCAGCCACCCAAAGAACCTGATCTCCCAATGCCAGCTCCACCCAAGGGTCTGCCTGGGTCCTCAGGTCACACTGAGTAAGAGCTGCTCAGACGGTGGGGTGTTGGAGACAAGGTGCTGCAGCTGAGCTGGCAAACTTCCAAGGCGTCCCTTACAGGCTGTTTGTCCCAGCCGGCAGACTGTGAGAGAGCTGCGGTGAGGACCAGTGCAGTGAGCACAGTCACAGTGCATCACCTGCCCTGACCTCTGACTCCACGCCTTCTTTTGTCCCCATATCTAACCCAGTAGACAATCTCGTGGGCTCCACTTCTAAGATTCATCTGCTCTGCATTTCCATGGCTACAGCATCCTACAACCAACACCCCTGTACCATAGCTGGAGCAAGTTTTCCAGAATGCCAGTGTGCTCACTCTGCATGCTGGCCTCCTAGTCCACATCAAGTGAGACCTGCCCTGAGTGGTCTTTCCACACTCAGAACAGGCCAAACCCTCCCACCTCACCTTATGCCCACCAGTCCCTGTGCTCACCCCTTGCTTCATAGGCCTCCTAACCTGGCTGGGCTGGCTACTGTTCAACAGCATCTCAGTTCAAATGGCATCTCCCCACAGAAGACTCTGGGCTTACCAAAACCAGTCTCTTGGTCGCTTGCTACCCCTCATCCTATCATCTTGCATATTTCCTAGTGATATTCTGTGATTTTCTATGTATATATACTTGTTATTGTCTGTCTCTCACCAGAATGTAAACTAAAGAACAGAAACTTTGTGTCTTTTTGCTGCCACATCCCCATCACCATACCAGACACGGCAGATTCTTTGGTTTGTATTCTCTGGATAAATATCATTTCTAGTGTTTTTATAAACATATAAAAAAAGAAATATCTGTTCTGCCCTGGATGGTGTGGCTCAGTGGGTTAGGCATTATCCACAAACCGAAGGGCGCTGGTTGATTCCAGGTCAGGGCACATGCCTGTGGGCCAGGTCCCCAGTAGGGGGCGTGGGGAAAACAACCACTTGGTGATGTTTCTCTCCCTCTCTCACTCTTCCTTCCCTCTCTCTAAAAATAAAATGCTTTTCTTAGCTTCCAAAATACAAACATCCTTAAGTTTAGTTCAGCCTACTTAATAAAATAATTATGTATATCAGAATTATTGCATGTTTATGGAATAAAGCAATAATAAAATAGTTTCTAAATGTAAAAATGTGTTTATTCACAATCCTTGAGAAGTTACCATTCCTTCAAAAAATTCTTTATGAACAAAATGCCAAAAAAATTACAATAGTAGCTTATGGCAAACCAAAAATATACATCTGATGTATACAAACTTTAAAAAGCATAGCACAGGCACTGGGAATACAAATTACCTTGAAAATATTTCCCATGACATATTTACAACTTAAATTTTAAGACAGACATAAACAATAGCATTACCTAAAATGTTTTCATATTTGAAGTGTCATATTTATTTGTATGAGCTAAAAAGAGATGAAACTAAGGTGTCATTGCCTAGCAGTTCAGCTGTGGAAAGGACCACGTGATTTTTCTTAAGTACAGCCAGGACTGTAAATGACTATGTACACCTGACCCTTCTACGCCATTGGGAACATGCACTGCCACTGTTGCAAGAAAAAGAAACACGAAGGCAAAAATCAAGAATTTGCTTCCTGAAATCACATCAATCCTCAGCAAAATCAAGACAAGCAATTAGGGAGTATCTTACGTCATTGGCCTTTTAAATTGATACTTCAGAGAAGAGTTTGTTGTATATCACAAAAAGTAGATACATATATTGATATACTTAGTTATACCCCATTAATGTGCCTTGTATTACAAGGCAAAGGAAAACAATAAAAATCAACAGATCCTTTCACACCAGAAAGGATTTTATTTACTTTGAAATACCCGTATTACCTTTTAAGGTTTCCTTTCTTACCAAACCATGCACAAAGACTATGTTCTATGTAAAATCTTTCTAAGACCAATCATTGGAAATACAAAATTTAAAAAAATGACACCTAGAAATTTAATATATCAACAAACTTAAAGTCAGTATTCGTTTATAGTGCATGTAAAAGGAAGTGAAAAACCTAAGTCTATTTATTTACTTCAATATTACTTTTGATGACCAACTTTAACTGTCCAAACTCTGAAAGCTTTGTTGAATCATATCCTTTGTTTCAGACTAAATCAACATTATCATACTTGGATGTGCAGTAAGTGTAGAAAAAAAAATGATACTTGAGCATTTCTGTAAGGTCAGCTACTAAAATTAATTGTGGTTACTATGAGACAATCAAATTTAAGTCAGTGGTAGGAATAAATAATGTTGGGAAAAACCACTATTCTAACTCTGAATCTGGCAGTCCATCCTCATGCTCCCTTACGTCTGCTGAGCATTAACACAAAATGCCTTAATGTTTTCATAGCTACTGAAATAAGCTTACAAAGACATACTAAGTCAAAGTATTAAAGTTATTTTAAAAATGAAAATCTACAAATAGTAAACAGGAATGCTACAAAGGGGTTAAAATAAATGCAATTGATAACATGACGGAACCATCCACTTGTTTTTAGACAACAGAAGGCAGGTGATGAATTGCACTTAATTCTGAAGCACTCCGACACAGCCGGCACGCCTAGCCTTTCCAACAGCATCTCCAGCAGGGTCCCTGCCTCCCTGGAAAGGCCGGCCTGGGCCTTCAGCACTGGGTCCCAGCCGCCGAGCAGGGTCACAGGACCTCACCCTCTCGCTTCTGCTGATCTGCACGGGGCTGCTTTGCGCCGGAGTCTGACAGTTCTAGGACAGGGTTCACAAAACCAGAGTACTCGGAATTGCCATTGTCGTCTACATCGGCGCCCACGAAGTCGCTCTCCCACTCCAGCCCGTTGGAGTCATCAGAGGCTGACGCAGCTTGACTTCCCGGCGTCAGGCCCCGACCCCGGAGCGCTGCCCGGAGGATGTCTTCCTCAGTCTTAGAACGCTCCCTCACCGGGAGCATTCGATTCATTCCTGTTATTGGAGCAAAGGTATTAAAAATCTCAGTGAAGATTAAAAAGCTATATTAAAAGAGTTCCCAGTCTTGCCCTGACTGGTGTGGCTCAGGGGACTGAGAACCGGCCTGGGAACCAAAGGGTCGCTAGTGCAATTCCCAGTCAGGTCATGTGCCTGGGTTGTGGGCCAGGTCCCCAGTAGGGGGTGCATGAGAGGCAACCACACATTGAGGTCTCCTTCTCTCTCTCCCTCCCTTCCCCGCTCTCTAAAGATAAATAAAATCTTATAAAAAATAAAAGACTTCCCAGTTTAACAATACAGTTTTTACTGAACAATCAGAGTTGACTTGTGGATTAACCTAAACGTTTGGCCAGCACTATGGGGCCTTCTCAAAGGTAATTGACAGGTGTCACCCTAGAGCCCGCCTTGGATAGAAACGATGTTGCTACTCAACCAAGGACAGTTTTGATGCAACCACCACCATCTGATGAGATGAAATGTCTGAAGAGCCATAAATCAAACAGAGTAGGCGGAGGGCCTCAACAGCTCTTAGTCTTACGCAGACGAATCCGGAACCTGCCAAACCCTCTCCTACCAGATGGTAGTTTCCTTTTCCGGGGGTGAGAGTAACTCTACTGATAACGACAACACCACACACTTCCATCCAGCCTGCACTCGGTTCCCAGTAATGCTCTGTGCGCCCCACGCGTGTTACCCTGCTCCGCTCTACAGCCGGGAAGTCGGGCCACACGAAGAGAAGGGCGCCCCCCGCCCCATTTCCCTGCGGCCCCAGCACAGCACGCCTGTGCCGCTGCCGCCACGGAGCAGAGAAGTTTCCAGGGAACTATTTTAGACCTAATTCTGAACAGAAATTTGGCCAGTAAACTGAAAGTATCTACATTCTTGGAGAAAAAACAATCATTGTATTGGCAGAGCGAGGAAGGATAGAAATTTGTAAGTGTAGGATCAACATTAGTAATAGAATTAAAATCTAGAACTAGAAAAGGGATTTTAAGAGAATACCCATAGACATGTTCAGTAATTTTGTTTTCTGACCTTACAGAATAAACACTACCGTTTCAAAATAACACTTAAATCTGTATCACTATTGTGTCACTTGTGAAAAATCATGGACTCAACCCAGCAGAGCAAGATATTTCTATAGACAAGATAAAAATATGAGCTGCGTGATAATATAATTTTGTGGATTTGAATTTCATACAAATGAAATTCAAGCTGGTTCCTACTAGTTTCTAGTGGGCTCTGTCCTCACCTAGCTAATTAATAATTCTGTTAAGGATTTAAATAATGACCTCGAAAGTTATGTTATCTACAAATCTAATTAGTATAGGGCATGGATGACAGAATCAGGAATTAAAATAACTGAAAGGCTTCAGATCAAATGGAACAAGATGCTAAAATAAAAATCAGTAAGGTCTGCTGGAATCCACACTTCATCTTAGCCAAAAGGCCGGAAAGTGACTACTGATTGGAATCCAAAT
Source organism: Micronycteris hirsuta (assembly GCA_004026765.1). Lineage (NCBI taxonomy): Eukaryota > Metazoa > Chordata > Mammalia > Chiroptera > Phyllostomidae > Micronycteris > Micronycteris hirsuta. The sequence continues at coordinate 59,580 of PVJI01001619.1, read as the reverse complement.
ATGCAGTAACATAAGTACAGGATAGGGAAACAGTATTTAGATGAAAAGAAGACTTAATTAAGTTAATGCAATCTTTGGTAAAATTATTCAAGTCCCTGCTGTATCTGCTTCTTCACTGATAAAACAAATGGCTTTGACTAGAGGAAATCTAAGGTCCATTCCTTCTCAAAATTTGATGAAAAATTTAATGCTTATTAGTTTTCTTAAAGTCCTGTATTCTGTAATTGGTTCTTCCTTTTTGGATTATCTATTTCTTAACATGGAAATCTGGACTTTAGTCAGTGGAATAGGCGTTTTTAAAAAAATCCACATTTTAGCTATAATTTTGAGTACTTACTATCTGCAACACTCTGTATTTGGTGTTTTATAGAAATTTTATTTAATCTCCACAACACTCATGCCTTCATTTGTTCAAATATTTGTTAACTGCCTATTCTGTGCCAGGCAGAAAGGACACACCAATGAATCATCCTTTAAAGTAGGTTTACTATTCCCTTTTTATGTATACGAACTGCACCTTAGAGAGATAAAGAAATCTACTGAAAGTACGACATCGAGGAGGACATGAAGGTAAAATTCAAACTCAGTCTGTGTTACAGCTTCTGTAGTACCAAGAAAACTAACAAGTTGCTAATTTATTTGTAATAGACTAAGGTAATTAACTTTGTTGCCCACAAGGGGGCGGCAATTCTTACTGACGATCAATGGGCTGGATTACAAACCCTTAAAATGAGAAATTCTCTAAATCTTAAAAAACGTTAAAAATTAAGCAACTTTCTAAATAATTTATTAACAAATGATAATTACTAACAACAAGAGTTTAAAAATTTTTATACTGATTTTCCAAAGTCTTGTATTCATTTCGGTTTAAATGACAGTAAAATACCAACTTGGTATCTATACATTAACACATTAAATTAAACATTTCAGGTACATGGTGAATATAAAATACCTTCCTCATCTTCCCACTCTAGATCTAAGGATGTGCTGTCATCGTTCCCACTGGTTGATTTTGTTTTGGTCATTAAGTCACAACTGCTTTCTGTGTTTGGTGTCAGAACGGTGGCATCCGAGGAGAGTCCTAGAACAGACACCAGATGCCAGTTGAACGCGGGTGTCTGTGCTCCTCCCCTCACCTACCTCTCCTGCAGTAATCGTCTCCCCAGACTTCAGTCAGCCTTTTGCTGTCACAGGAAACGATGACTGAAACCACAACATTTGTGCATTTGTTCAGAACACACAGGGCTTTTCCCCTTTTTTGTCTTTATGTTTTGCCATCTAGCAGCACAGTAGACATGCAAATGTAAACGCACTATCACTTTTCAAGTACAATGAACTCCAGGTATTATTCTTACTAGTCTATTACAAAGGCAGCAGAAAACAAATGAAAAGAAAAAAATGACAGAATAAATGAAAAGAGGTTTGTATTTTTAAGAGGAACCACTACCATGCTCCTATTACTGGGAGTTTTCACTTTGCAAATGAGGAGAAAACCATTTTCATCTTATTAATCAATTTCTAAGAATAAAAATAAATGCACTCTGCACGGCTCCCCCACCTCCCCTTTCTTCTTCCAGGGGGAGAGGTGGGGTCAGAAATGGGAAGTGGAGACCCTGATTCCCCATACGAATCTACAGAAATAGCTTGAGACTATATTTTGGTCCACTCCTTTTGAAAAAGGAAAGAGGAGCCCGGCTGGTGTAGCTCAGTGGATTGAGCGCGGGCTGGGAACCAGAGGGTCCCGGTTCGATTCCCAGTCGGGGCACATGCCTGGGTTGCAGGCTAGGTCCCCAGTGAGGGCCATGTGAGAGGCAACCACACATTGCTCTTTCTCCCTCCCTTCTCCTCTCTCTGAAAATAAATAAAATCTTAAAAAAAAAAATAAAAGAAAAAGGAAAGAGGATATGGTTTAGTTAAGGACTTCTAATTGACCTATCTGTTCAATATGAACCGAAGGGGGCACATTCCACAGAAACAGAGCCAGGACCTCCAATTACCATCTGTTTAATGCACATAAAGGAAACTTAAAATGTACACAGAATATTTTTAAAGACTTACTACTGCCTCGAAAGACTTCATATTGTGACTTCATATTTCTCAAACAAGATTCAAAGTCGTCTTCTGGTCCAGAACTGTATTAAAAGTAAAATAATTTTTTTATATATTCATAGTAGATAAACATAATGCATATTTATATTAATGTGACATTTTTGACTTGATGGTTTATCCCACCCAAATTCATAATTGCTGTACAAATAGAATAATTGAATGAAAATAGATCTTAATTTTCTTAATGTTAGCAATAAATTGAAAATAAGATTTTGGTTAATCCTGATGTCAGATCTCCGAAGCTTAGCTGCAAGTCTAACTTTACAATTTATAATAATGAAGTATGGGAAGATTCTCTGAATGAGGAAACACTCTTCCAAAAACAACCGCACACGTGCTTTATTGTGAGAGGAAAAAGGGCGAAGGACACACACAGCAGGACGTAAACAGCTTATCCCAGGCTTTCCGCGGGATGCAGCATCATTTTTCGCACAGATCTGACCACTCTTAAAGATGCAATGGAGCCCATTTAAACAAATGATGATCATTTTTCAAGATAAAGAAAGCAAATGGTCTCAGTATTCTTGCAAGACAGTGTCTTTGAGAAGCAGTCATGTTTAGGGACACGCAAACTTAAGTGTGTGTACAGGCATACAGAGACAACGTTTTCTACCAGGAGGGAAGGGTGTTCGCTAGTCACCTTGGACACTCGGCACTGGCGAAGGGGCGGCATCCAGGCACAGCGCTTGGCCTTCCCTGCTTTGGAAACACGAAGCAGAGCTGAGTCACTGCTGTACAAATGTGGTGGTTCAGACCGTTCGTGCAATGCCAGAAATGTACTCTTGTAGTTTAAAAGGAAAAACTTAGAAAGTTATTCTACTGAAGTCTTTTTCCTTAAATTCATCACTGTTCACTTCTACATTGTTATATTTATCAGTAGAATTTCTCTCAATTTATCAGTGTATAATCCTTAAGTGATCAGAATACCCTGTTTAAAAAAAAAACTTTAAAAACATACATATACACACACACACTTAACATTCTTATTACACCTAGAACTGGTGGTAACTGGAAGGGTGAGGGGCCAGAAGGGACTGGTTAGGACAGTGCAGAGGTTCCCTTCTGGGTGAACTTGGCAGCGGGGCCCAGAAGGCCTGGCAGAGTGTGGCTCTGACAGCGACTAGCTGTGTGTCTCTGGTGTGTCCTTTACTCCCTGTTTCTCCATCTGCTAATTACAGAGGCTGCGAGACGCCCCAGCAAACGACCAGCAAACGCTGTGGTGAAGGCCAAAGGCGCTGGCCTGTGCCTTCGCGCCTCTGCACAGGCTGTGGAGATCGTTCTGTACTTGCGCTTCGGTTCAGTCTGGGAAGCACAAAGTCAGGGAACCCAAAGAGACGCTGTGCAGGCGATGCCTGCAGTCTCAAAGGCGAGCAGTAGAGAGTCTATCACAGCGAAGGAGTTGTCACATCATAACCAGAAAAGTACTTCTATTTCTTAGTAGAGGTGAGTTATTTTCTAAACTTTCTAACTATTTAGAATTTACTAAAAAACAAAATCACTCCCCGTGTAATGTGATTATTCTACGGAAACACACGAGAGTGAGAGATAAAAGACACAGGTCACACGGAAGTCACACAGCCTAGGACAGGCATGACTGCTCAGCTTCTCCAAGTCACAGTAGCCAACTGTGGCATGATCTCTGCACTGCATTGGTTCACATGAGAGTAGAGAGTTTGCACGGGCCAACTGCGTTGGCAGGTACTGACTGGGCCACTGGCCGGGTGCTGCGGCACCAGGACTCTGGCCCTGCCGGGTGCTAGCTGTAGAATCCGCAGCAGGCGCCTCACCTCTCTGCCCGTTTTCCTCGTCTATGAAACGGGCAACTCAACACACTACCCACCCCCTTGGATTGTTATGAGGGTCACAGAAGGCGAAACTTATGAAATGTTGAGAACAGACCCGACACTTAGCCAGGGCCCTGTCAAGTCTGTTAGTCAAGCTGTCTGGCATCGTGAGGATGCTGCACGTCATCAGCACAGGGTAAAGATACTAAACCTGTTGCCTTCTCTGATAAGGGGCCAAAGGTTTCTCAAAACCCAAACTCCCAGCCTCCGAAAGACATAAGAATAAACATGAGAAATAGGCAAGGTCCCTGTGGGGGAAAACTGCCCAGCTTACCCGACTCTGGGAAGTTTAAGAAATTCTAGGAATTAAAGGACTTGTTTAAAAAAGAATAACAAAAGTAAACTTACAAAGGGTATTTTTGCCCTGTTTCTAAGAGTACATTTATTTTTCCAAAAGAATACTGGATTTTCGAAAACTGAAATTGATCTTTGGGATAAACAAGAGTGTCTGTTAATCTAAGGCAAAAGAGCATTCAGAATCGAGCATGTAATCTGATGTTATTTCTAGCTGTTAAAAGTTCAACTAATTTGCCTTTAAATTCCTAAAGATAGAGGCATGAGTATACTTGTCAAACAGAAAGCGCTTGACTCTTAGGGACAGGAAAGTGCCGACTCAGCTCTGTCGGAGAAAACCAGGAGCGAGCAGCCCGCGGGGGCTGGTCTCCCTCACCTCCTCGCGCCTTCGCTGCATGGCTGCCCTGGCTGCTTCACGCTGGGCAGCGTATAAAGCTTCTTCTTCTAGTCTTAACTTCTCCTCTTGTAAGGCTAACTGTACATGAACAAAACAGTAAGGATTAACAAAAGCAGAACCTGTCTAACTGCTCTAAAAATAAAATGTTCCTATTTAGAAAGTAAAAAATAAATTATTAAAAAATTGATCTCTATAAAGCATAACAGAATTGAAATTTTTGTGATTTCTCATTTCAATTTCTCCTTTTACAAAATAACTCAAATGAAATCAATCATATTACAGAATTCTTTAGAAACTGAAATTACGACGTAGCAGCATCTACTCTGCATAAATACAAAATTGCTTCTTTCTCAGAATTCTCAACAATCGTTCTAACACCTGTTACCTGACCAGTTGAAGGGTTCTGAGCTTCCTAAGGCCCATCATATCACCATCGACCAAAGTGAACTAAATGAGCTTCCAGAGGTCACATCTCATCGTTCCAGGTCTCCTGAATTGTCTTACTATCAAGTTGTATAGAAATTACTTTTCCAAGTTAAGTTCTTGCTATTCTAGTAGAATGCAAACTACTTTAGTGATAATCTATTGCATTTCAAATGAAAGTTAAGCATCACCCTGGTTGGTGTGGCTCAGTGGATACTGGCCTGCAAACCAAAGGGTCACCAGTTTAATTCCCAGTCAGGGCACAGGCCTGGGTTGTGGGTCAGGTCCCCAGTATGGGGCATGTGAGAGGCAAACACAAATGGATATTTCTTTCCCTTTCTTTCTCCCTCCCTTCTCCTCTCTCTAAAAACAAACAAGTAAATATTTTTTTAAAAAGTTAAGCACAAAATTTTGAACAAAATTATTTTTCTTTAAGCTAATATTATTAGTTGTTATAGATCATCTATTACAATTACAGGCCATTTTGCGAATACATTAAAATAAATACAACATTTAGGACTATTAGAAGTGCTAATAGTACATAATTTACTAAGAACAAATTTATCTGAAACAAACAAAAAGACTTTATTAAAAAAACCACACTTATTGAGAAACAGTAATTTTTTAAAATTGGTTTTAAATACAAAGATGCATGAGAGTCCCTACTTCTAAATTAAGATTTTTTCCTTAGAAGAATGTATTCTTTTCATTTCTGGCTGCATATGATTGCTGATATTAAGTAACCTAAACTAAAACAAATTATTATAGGCTGAAAAAATTTTTAACTTTTAAATAATTTCATCTGTATATGTCTAAATAGAGGTCCAATGACTTTGTATGCAATATATTATTTAATGACAACTTTCCCCTATAAAGAGACCATTTATAATAACATATAAAAGCAACATAAAAGACTTTTTACCTCTTTTTGAATTTTCATATCAAGATCTTTCTGTTTTTCAGCAATAGAATCATAATGCCTCTCTCTTAAGTCAACAATTTCTTCCTCAGTGAGAGGCCTACACAAAAAAATGAGAGTGAAAAGGAAAGAAAACTTCTGATGACTGAGTCCAAATAAAACACTCAGAAAACCAGTGAAATTATGAAATTTTACTATAAAAATGTATTGATGCAATTTGATGTATAACTTCATTAGAGTAAAAACCAGACATTCTAACACTTGCTCTATTCTGGTAGAAAGCTGAGTAAGATGACATGTTACAGAGCATTCTTTACCTATAACCACCATCTGCCTCCCCAAACATTCACCATGAAGTATCCCAGGCTGCCCGTCCCGACCACATGCTGGCCCATGTCCCCCCTAGCCAGTGAGGGCACCATGGCAGATCTGCGCCACCTTCTCACGACACACCTCCTTCCTGCACCCGTCATAATGCCTCCCTCGCCCCGCTGACTCACTCTGACCAAGTGCAGGACTCACCCTTTCTGCTGAGAAGTGCCAGAGAAAATCCTGCATGTTCCGTCCTCGGCCCCCAGCAACAACCCTTCCTTGCACACGGTCAAGTGCCTCTCACACCCCACCCCAACCTTTAGAATCATCACACAATCCCTGAGTTCCTTAGTCAAACTCTGTTCTCAATCTCACCCCACTTTGGGAAATGAAGAGCATGCACCACCAAGTCCTTTGAATTCTCCCACCCTCTTACCGAAGTCTGCCCTCTCCCGGGGCAGAATCCTCAGCTGGCCTGAGGCCTCTGCTCCAGGCCCACTCCTAATGCTTTCACAATGAAGCTGTTCCCACCCAACCTGGGAACTCTTGTGCCGCTCCACCTGCCGGCCTGCACCCTCAGCCCACTCTCGATCTGCTTCCATCTCTCTTCGGTGGGAAGGAAAGGAAATCCTTCATCTGACCTAGGTCTACCTCCAGCTACTGCTCCTTCTTTCATCCCCTTTCAGCCCAGATTCCAGCAACTAAATGTACAGTATCAACAGCACACCCAGCACTTAGCGTGTATCATGCTCTCTTCTTGGTGCTTGATGCCTCTCTTCATGCACATTAACTAATTTTACTCCCCATAGCACCCTTGTCGACACAGAGGTTGTATGTGTGAGGGGAATAACGAGAAGACAGGTCCGAGTCAGCACCCAGAATGTGGCAAAGCTGGAGCCCCAGCAGGCCAGCTCCCTGCTCTGAGCTCCTGTGCTTCCTGCCCTCTATGCACTTCCCCCCATTTTCTCAGCGATCACTGCAGTTCTCTCTGCTCCATTTCTAATAATTCTGGCACAGGCAGTCACAGGTAGTACTGTGGTTCTAGTTACTACAGAAAGATATTTAAAAACCTATAATTAGTAAAACAAGCTTTAGAACATCATAAGAAAGTGAAAGAAGATAAAGTTAAAAAATTAAAGAAAATGTAAATGGTTTTTTATTAACCAAAAAAACCACATTAACAAGCTAGTAACAACTCAGGTTCAAGAGGAAAGCAGCGAGGCACTACACACATTAAATTATTTATGGCTCAAGGCAATCTTTTGAGGCATGTTATTTGCCTCAGTCTTGCAGGAGGAGAAAGGTCGGGGTCTGAAATGCGAAGTGTTCAAAGCAAACCGACGACAGAACCAGGTTCTTGTAGCACTTCTGCAGTTCCAGCAGAAGTTACTCAGACAGACAGACAGACAAACAAACCTTACCTATGACTGCTTCCTGGGCTTTCCCCCTGTACAAAAAATTAATTAAACAATTAAAAATTTTCATTAGCTGAATTCTATTTCAAGTAAGCCAATACAAATTTTGCTTAATCAAAATATTTGCACTTACCTATTTTTAACATAGTAAACAAGTTTAATGAGTAAGTGTTTAAATGAAAAACTTTAAAATTTTACTGTTATGGAAAGGCAAAATTTCATTTAATATCTAGCTTAATTTTATGAAAACAAAATGCAGGATATTTCTTAATTTTTCTTACAAATATTTATCCTGTACCCAGTGAGCATCCGGGGTCAGGCTGGTACCAGACATGTCCTCTGTGCCCTCATCGTTCACGGATTCTGTGTGTGCAAATTCACCAACTAGGGACAGTGTGTTAGCAGCCTCACAGACAGCACCCCCTTCACGCTGAGGGTCCCTCAGAGACCAGTGAGGAGCAGCAGACACCGGCGTTGCCTGCCTGTGTGGCCTGGTAGAGGTAGAGCACACAGAATTTCGCCTTGTTTCAGCTCTCACGCTGAGTTCTTTCAACAGGCCACTCCATGCATGCCGCATTTCTTGCAGCTGTGTGTTTTTATTGATGTTTTCACTGTTTAAAATGACCCCATGCACAGTGCTGAGGTGCTGTCTAATGTTCCTCAGCACAAGAAAGCTGTGATATTTCTCTTATGGAGAAAATACGTGCATTAGATAAGCTTTATTCAGGCTGAGTTGCAGTGCCGTTGGCTGCAAGTTCAAAGTTAGTGACCCAATAATACATATCAAAATAAGGTGTCAAACGGGAACATAAAACAAGTTTATACAACGATCAACAGATGGAAATGCTGTGAGCAGGAGCGTGAAGGAACCGAATTCTGTTTGTCCCCTCAGAGTGAGTTCCAGAATTCTCCACTGCAGCACCACAGTGACTTCATAAAACCAAACTACTGTGAATGAGAATCAACTGTTCTTGTTATCTGTCACGGGATACAAAATTACCTATATTTTTTTGCCTCCAGGCAAACCGTAACTAATTTCAAGACTGATTTGGGTTCATGTATCTGTCTTACACAAATACGCTATTCACATTTGACAGTTAAAATGTATGACAAAGTAACAGTAGAAATACAATTCTAAATGGTCCAAATGAATCTAGGAAACAGCACTACACAATAGTTCAACCAGACCAAACACAAAATACGACATGCCAGAGGAGACTGGTTAGCAAAAAAAAAGAAGAAAAAAAACTTAACCCAACAGGCACCTTAGGAAAGCACCTCAGGAAAACACACGGAGCCACAAATTCTTTTAAAAAACAGTATGGTCCTGGCCGGGGAGCTCAGCTGGCCAGAGCGTTGGCCTGACATGCCAGGGTTGCGGGTTTGATCCCTGGTTCAGGTGTGCATGGGGGCAACCGATCCATGTTTCTCTCTTTCTCTCCCCCGTTACCCCTTCCTCTCTCTAAAAATCAATGGACATATCCTCAGGTGAGGATTTAAAAAAAAAAAAAGATAATGGCAAAAATCAGAAACTGATAATAGAATGAATATGTATAAATTCCACCCTCAGAAATCCATTAAAACTATGGTTAAAGAATAGGTCTACTCTGGGCTGTTGAGGAATTTTACCTACCTAATGGCAAGAGGTTAGAAATATCCCTTTTAAAGTTCCTTGAGTTCTAAAGAATAAGCCTGTTTAAAAGAAAACAGGCTTTTAAAACCTGTTTTATATAGCTGATATATATAATATACATAACTGACATACAGAACTATATATAAATTAAATTACATATATATGTTTTACAGTTGAACTATAATTATAAGTAGTTTTGAATTATTTACTAAAATAAATTAATGAAAGAAGGAAATAAAGAACTAAACAGTAAAAATAAACCCAAAAGATAAAATTCTAAAATAAAAGAAAATTAAGTAAATGCTATTTAAAAACTAATTAATTGTTAAAACTAATTAGATGAGTAAAGAAAACAATGTGAATTGTACACTACTGGGAAATACTTACTTCATCACTGTCTACTAGATTCTCAAACTGAAAAAACAAGAAAGCAAGTGTTAGGAGAAAGATCTGTCTAAGGTACCTGTCCCACAAATAATAATGTCACATTTTCACTTAGAAAATAATGTATCTTCATATTTGTAGGATACTTTAAGTCTCTTTTCATACATCATTTCATTTGATGTATATTTAACAGTCCTACAGGAGAGCCAAGACAAGCTATCTTTGATTTATGACTTTACATAAAAAACAAAAAGAAGAATTATAGCAAGTTCCCACATAAATCAGAAACTGATAAACAAAACTTTCTCCTGAATCAAGTATTTCATACAGATGTTAAACCCACACTGCCAGAATTTTCCACTTTAATTCAGAATAATTTAATGTCAAAGAAGGAAAATTACTCAAAACAACAGGGACTGAAAAAGATATCCAAACAAGAATTTCTCTTACAACATTTCTATTTATTTATTCATTCATGTAGCTATTTATGGAAAATCTACTAAATGGTAGCACTGCTCCCAACACAGTGTCTTTCTAGAGATAGGAATGCAAACAATTCGATCATAATGTGATGAATAGTATGTAAAATTACCCAATGAAAGTTACTACTATTAAAATATCTGAATTTTAAATATAATTTGATAAATAACCACTTGCAAGAAAAAAATGTTTTTTTGTTAATATTGGTTTGTTGTCTCAAGATCAAGAAAACAATTAAAGGTTCAGAAAATACAGGAATCTAAAGGGATTACTTAAAACTGTTTAAAATTATGAGCTTGAACTTACTTTTTATATTGGTTTGTGATTTTTTTAAAAACTAATTTCTGGTTTTTATTTTCAGGACCTGGATATTCTGCCAACTTCTCCCTACTCCCCCTTCCACTGGCACCTCAATTCTTTCTTCTTCATTAGCAGCAATAACACAGAAATACAGATAGCCCACATGAAATTCAGGTCCTGATCCTTCTCCCTCAGTTGAAAAAAGCCCCCCAAAGGCACTTGCATCCAATCAAATCAGTGACTCTACTCACCTCTATAGTTAAATGCTCACCTCTTGAGCATGTTCTAAAGTATTTGGATCTGGGAAGAAAAACAGAAAAGCGAGTTTAAAGTCAAATTTAATCCTAAAACTGAGTTAAAATAATGGAATAAAAATATTTTCTCAACAGCACCTTAAATTCTTTAACATATTAGTACCTTATATTTATAAAAATGAACCAGCAAATTTACGTAAGAATATAAGTAGTCCAGATTTTTAAACCTAGTTATGAGTTTAAGTGTTTAGTCAAACAATATTTTTCTGTTGGTACTAATATTTACTAAACCTGTAATAATAAATTAATTTACTGTATTTACTACATAAAACAGAATGCAGGTAAATTTAAAAATATATCTCATTATTTTTACTGTATCAAGAAAACTACCCTGTTAAAATACTGATGTACTAAATGCTTATGATAAGAGTATTTTCTGACTTTTGTTAAACATATGCAAAACGACAGAAATCTAAAAGGATTTATGCCAATATGCTGACAGTGGTGGTCTCTGGACGCTGGGACCATGTTTACCAAAAGCTAGGCGCTGCTGCTTCTCTTCCCAAGCCCACCCAAACAAAGATAACAACACATACAAACATCAACCACATAGTCTGTTAACAGTAATGTTTCCCACTGGGGCCAAGTAATACTCTTAACTTTTTTTTTTAAAGACTTTATTTTTAGAGAGGGGAAGGGAGGGAGAAAGAGAGAGAAAGAAACATCAATGTGTGGTTGCCTCTCATGTGGCCCCCACTGGGGACCTGGCCCGCAACCCAGGCATGTGCCCTGACTGGGAATCGAACCCGTGACACTTTGGTTCACAGCTCGCACTCAATCCACTGAGCTACGCCAGCCAGGGCAATACCTTTAACTTTAATCTTTCGTTGCATGATGTATATGGTTTTCTCAATTATACCTCAATGAAGCTTACATTTAAAAAAATTAATCATTCTCTTCTTCTCCTAGTAGTAAGTTACATGTAGTCAAAACATCTTTGTTACGCCTGCTCTGCAGACATGTCCACACTGTAACTACTCAGTATGCATGTCAGTCGAGGACAAGCCACTCAGACTGCTTTACCACAGGAAGGGCCAGGAGATTGTGACTTTCACTTATCATGTGGCTCCCATTACAGCTGCCAAAATTGATGGAAAGAACTCCTCACCCCTGTGTGCCCTGTGCCCCTCAGTTGGCACCGACTCCAGGTGACCCCGTGAACAGGTGACATGCCCAGGGTCCTGTCCTCACAGCCCCGCTCAGCCCCAGAGACAACTTGTGGCTTCTTTCGTGCGGTGAATCCATTGCACATTGGGTCTTCTCTCTCCCTGCTGCCGCTCTGTTCCCAGCATCACTGTCTTCCACGAAGAGCCCCATCTTCTCACAAGGTGCCCAGCAGGACAGCTGCAGTCTGTCATTCTGCCCCAGTGACATTTTAGACTTATTTGTCTGGGACCCACTGGTCCAATTTTCTGGGGGTTCCGGGTCTCCAACACCTTATTGCAAATGAATCTGTGTTACCCATCAGCCTTCTTTACTTCTGACTCACATCCGCACGTAGTAACTGGGAAGAGGAGGGGTGGGTGGTCTCTAAGGACATATCTGGGCTCCTGGTGACCTCTCCTGATTCCCCTACTGCTGCCCTTCTGAGTCTCAGCCTGCTCCTGACACCTTGGCTGCCGTCTGCACTTGAACTGAGGACCAAACCAAGTTCAGCACAGGCTTTAACAGTTTGGGCATCTTCGTTGTCTGTGTTGAAGTTGTACGTTTCTTCTGCAGCCATGATTTCTGTCTTCCTGAAGGTCGGACACAGTCCTGCTTTGCCACTTTCTTCTTGTGCTCTCGTCAGAAGTTGTTTCAATCCTGGCCTCTTTCTGCCAGTGAGGAGGGGTCACGGGCAGAGCTGAAGTGACTGGTGTTTCTTCCACCTGGGGGCTCCTAATGTGTCAGGATTCCTGGACAGAAAAGCCCCCTTGCATGAATATTCAGGTACATTAGTTATGATAATAGCTGAGCTGCTGAACCAAAACACTGCAAGAACAATGATTTTAAGAAAATAACAGTAGATTTTCCGTCTTTCTTAACAGTCTACAGTTCCCTAAAGCCGCCCTAGACTTTACATGGAGAGAAAGAGAAAAAACATATTCCCCAAATCATGCTGTAGACCAGGAGGCAACGAACCACAGTCTGTGGCCCAAACCTGGCCCAATGTCCATTTCTGTAAATCAAGTCTTATCAGAACAGTCACATTCATTTACTTGAATATTGTCTCGGCTGCTCTGGTGCTAAAGCATGCAACTTGAGTAGCTGCAACAAAGACTTTCTGACCTGCAAAGCCTAATTATCTGACCCTTTATAAAAACTGTTTGCCAATCCCTGACATAAGGTAGATTTAAACCTGTGTAAAATATTATTTCCTCGGGGAGATATGATTGTCTCTGGGTTTTGTAACAGGCTTCATAGGGAAGGCAATCTTTATGGATAAGAGTTCCCTGAGACAGGAAAAGAACTGTCACACATAAAGGCAAAGGGAAGGAGCCCAGTCTGTGGGGAAACGGGATACTGAGGGTGTGCAGGGGTGAGAGCGGGGAGACCACTGATTCAAGGACCGGCCCTCCCCGCCCCATGCAGCCTAACTCGTGCTCAGGAAGCAAAGACTACAATGCCAATTCTGTTGCAAGTCTAAGGAAAATGTGACTAGGCTGGTACAATAGAATAAGGTTAGATTATCCTGTCAGTAGTTTAAACTGGATACTACTCTCAGTTGGAAGGTTATCATTTATCAAGAAAGTTGAAATACTAAGGTTTCAGAACGAGTGTGAAATTAGAATAGATTCAGTGTTTTTCTTTTAATATTGTTCTCACTGATGTGTATGGACACGACTTTCTGAATGAAAGTAGAGTGAGATTACTCTTTACCCAAAGCAGAGCTGCATATAATCCCAACTATGCAGACCTCATGCTGCACACCTGACTACCACAGCTCACCCCTTCCCAGAGGAAAGCAGGTGGGCAATTCAGCCTTAGAAGCTGAGTGTACAGGAAGCCATAAAGCCAGGATGGCGTGATCCCCAGTGAGCTCCAGGAAGCCGAGCTCCAGTGACATTAGGGATAGGCGCTGGAGTGCAAGTTACAGCCCCAAAGCCAGTAGCCAGCCATGGGAAAGACGGTCCCTAAGGGAGTAGAGCGGAAGGAACCAGGCTCAGCACGCGTTAGGGACAAATTAAACAGATCATTAGAGAGAGGGAGAGGATGATGAAGTTGGTGTCTTAGAAGACTGAATGAAGCTGTTGAGGGAATTGGAGAATACACATCAGAGAGCAGAGGAAAAAGAAATCTGGGGGAAAAGAAAAATGCACAATTTCAGTTATTTATTGGAACACAGACATTAGATAGTTTAGATAGAGTGACTTGAGGAGCCTTGGTGCGTCCAAGTGTATCTCTTCAGCAGGCAAATATAGTGCTGAGCCGTTGTAAAAGAGATCTGCTCAGAAGACATGAGATTTGGAAGTGGTGGTGGTTGAAATCAGCAATGGATGAGATTTCCTCAGGAGTAGATGTATATGTGGAGGGAACTAAACACAGGAGAGCCAAGAAAATGCCAAATTTAACAGACAGATAGGATATGAATATCAAGGGAGATAAGATAAAAGTGGCCCTGGGTAGGCAGCTCAGTTGGTTAGAGAGTCATCCTCATGCACCCATGGTTGTGGGTTCAATCCCTGGTTAGGGCACATACAAGAATCATTCAGTGAATAAATGGAACAGCAAACTGATGTCTCTCTTTCTCTCTCTATAAATAAGATTTTTTAAAAAAAATTTATAAGAAGATAAAAGTGATGTGGCAGGGGTCAGGTGCATAGTTTCAAGAATGGTTTCACACAAAATCAAGAGCCAAGTTGCTGATCTATACATAAGATACTCCAGTGACAAAGTACAAGACAATGCACTGAGAAATAATGGTAACCAAATATCTATCTACAGAATGAAGAGCCATGAGCTGTTAGACAAATATAAATTACATCAAGTTTTTATGATTACCCCTAAATTTTTTGCCCTTAGATGAACTATTAGTTAACTATCTAGAATTGGAAGGAAAAAAAAAAAAACCCTACCAGGTGGAAAAAAGGACAGGTAAAGTTTAACCTTATTCTGTAAATAACAATTATACATTCACCTGTGTCTACATGTTTACTAGAAACTCCTAAAATAATACTGAAATGAATGTAAAACAATAAGTTTATACAGAGATTTAAGTGAGGGAACCTGTACAAACCTACATTTACGGATTAAAAGAAACAGATCAATATCAGCATCATATTTTATTTTTTATTGAGTTTGGAGGGAGCACAGAAGGGTGAGAGAGAAACATCGATTTGTTGTTCCACTTATTGATGCATTCATTGGTCAATTCTTGTGTATACCTTGTTTAGGGATCCAATGGCATCTTGGCGTATCAGGACAAGCTACCCAGCCAGGGCGCATCATATGATTCTAGATGACAATGTCCACAGCCCATAAACTCTCTTTGCCTCAACAAGGCTTGTTTGTTCAAGGAGTTCTGCCCACAAGTGAAGGGCACAGATGCAACATTATGGTTCCTACCTGCGGACAGTTACACACAGATCCAGCGATGTGCCCTCCCATTCGAGGGACACAGGGAAGCCCCAGAGCTGTGCCTGATGAATCCAGAGGCCCAGGATCCAAATTATAAACCATTTGGCTTCCATTTACTTATGCTGAACAACCTTATAACCTAATAATGTTGGTTAAATGGGCCAGATCCAGATAACTTCATGATCTGTTCTAGAAACTGAAAAGGCCTTATTTCTCACAAAAAGTGGCTTGGCATATTTTCAATTCTAAGTGTGAATTCCTGGGACGTATTTATTTAACAATAACAAAGCTAACTCCCATGGACTTTGTTCTAACCTTTTCCACACCCTGTAAAATAAAAAGCACACAATTGACTAATGACATTTGGCACTGTACTGACGGGCTTCCCGGGAGTTACAGAGCTCCGGGCCTCTCCAATTTCCAAAAATTCACGTGAAAAGGCTGCGTACGGCCTCCGTTACAGGCACCGAGAAGCCAAACGACCGCGGAGACCCGCGAGGCCAAGTCCTCGGACACGGCGTCGCTCCGCCCGCACCCAGGTGGCTGCACCCGAGAGCCGTCCGTGGCGCCCACGCCGGCGGCCAGTGTCATTGCTGCGCCGGGGCCGAGGACGCAGGGACGCTCCCGCAGGGTGTGTCCTGGGCTGCGGGGCCCGTCCCGCGCCCACCCTGGGTGCCTCACCACCCGGCCGGAGGCTAGATGGGCGCGGGGACGCTCCGCCCAGCTCCTTCCCGAGCCCAGGCTCTGACGCCCGCGAGGCCACATGGCAGCAGCCGGCCCCCCAGCCCGCGGCGGCGGCGAGGGCCCGGCTTACCCTCCGCCGCGCTGCAGCCGCCCCGCGTCCCTGCGGAGCCATCCAAAGCACTGCGTCCAGCAGCAGTTGCCCATCGCGGCCGCCGGCGCCTCCTCCGCCCGCTCTAGGCCCGGCCCACAGCCGCATCCGCGCGGCGCGATCCGACGGGCGCCGGGACCCACGGCGGGCCGGCCAGGCCGGGCGGCGTGGGGGGCGCGGCTGGAAAAAAGGCGGGGACTATGCCCGTGGCCTCCCGGTGGCGGCCGCTGGAGGACTGAGCGCCGGGGTGCGGTCTCTCGCCCCGCGGGCCGTCCGCATGGCGCCGCGCGTGCTTCACCCTCAGCCCAGCGCAAGAGGCCGCTCTCGCTGCCAAGGTTGCCAGGTCCCGCCCCCGGCGGGCCCAGGCCACGCCCCTAACGTCCAGGCCACGCCCCAAAGTGCCCCGGCTCGGCCTCTGGCTGCCGCTGCAGCAACGCCTCTAGCCTCACTGGGTTCGGATAGGGCGAGCTCCCACGGAGGCCCCGCCTCCTCCGGCAACTTGTCTGACGTTGTTTCCGCCAGCTTCTGGTTGGGCAGCCACCACCTTGCGATTCCGAGGTGTGGATGTTTGTTTGGTTGGACCTTGACCTGCCCGGGGAATCCCAGAAATGACGACGTCACAGAAAAAGGTTCCAGGAATGGGGCTGGATCTTTATGGTGATGGAAAACCTGTATTTTGGTTGACTCAATGTCAATATCCTGTTTGTGATACTGCACCATAGTTTTCCAGGCTGTCACGTTGGGGAAAACAGGGTAAAGAGTACATATCATTTCTCTATTATTTTTTACAACCGACTGTGAGACCACAATTATCTCAAAATGAAAAGCCTAATCTTTAAAAATGCAACCATATGCACTAGATGAACACGTTTTCCAATAGGCATTCTTACAAACCTTTATTAAAAGTAAATCTGGTCTCAGTTAAAGTTATGAATGATCCTTGGAATCAATGCAAATGATTAAAACATTAAAAAATTGGCTTCAGTGCCCTGGCCAGCATGGTTCAGTTGGTTAGCCGTCGTGCTGTAACTGAAAGGTTGCCGATTGAGTTCCCGGTCAGGGCACATTCCCAGGTTGGGGCGCGTGCAGGAGGCCGCCCATCCGTGTTTGTCTCTCTCTTAGATGTTTCCCTCTCTTTTTCTCTTACCGTCTCGAATAAGAATAAAATAAGTCTTTTTCAAAAAATTTACTTCACTAATCAAAACAATGCAAATTAAAATTCATCATTAACTTGTCAGGTTGACAAAAATTTACAATTCAAATGTTCAGTCTTTGCAAGATACAGTGAAGTAGTATTCTCCTGAATTGCTGGGGATAGTAAAATTCTGAAAATCCTTTGGAAATATTTACCAAGAGAAAGAAACAAAGTAAATGCTCAACAGTTGGAAGAATAGTTAATTGATTGGTGTATTCTTACAATATTGTGTTACCATCAGAAAAGGTTATGAAAAAAACTTTAATAACATGACAAAATGCTTCTGAATAATGTTGCATGAAAAAAGTCAAGATAGAAAATTACATATAATGGGTTCAAAATCATGTTTAAAATAAAGTGTATACATTTTACATACACATTCTTTCTATATTTCTAGGGGAAAATAAAAATGACATGGTAAATACAAAAATATTAGCAGTAATTATCTCAAGATTGTTGATTTGAGGAGATTTTTTTCTTATACTCCTCAATTTTTCTACAGTGATTATTTAATACTACTGTAATTTAAAAATAACTTTTTTTTTTTAACCTAGACTATTGGCAGAAAGAACTGATACCAAAGTCAATGAAGTCTGGTAACAAATGCAGACATTTAGAAAGTGATGATAACTTGAACGTGGATAGATTATAATAAGCTGAGTTCAGATACTTAGTTTTTTCTAGAAATGTGTTAATTACCAAGCTGATATAAGAGGTTATTGAAATTAACTATGTGATTTGTTAAACCAAATTTGAATCTTTATTGTAATGTAGTTTTAAATTTTTGTAATGTAGTTTATGTATTTATTTATTTTTTTAAAATTCTAACCCGAAGATATGTTTGTTGATTTTAGAGAGAGAGAACAGAAGAGAGAGACAGAGAAACATGGATGTGAGAAAGAAACATCGATCAGTAGTTTGAACTAGCAACCTAGGTATATGCCCTGACCAGGGATTGGACCTGCGTGCAAGCTTTTGGTGTAGAGGGACAATGCTCCAACCAGCTGAGCCATCTGGCCATGGCTAAATTTTTAAAAATTAGTTGATCAGTGCTCTGCTATTAGTTAAGCAGAATTAGCAGGAACTCCATAACTGGAAGGGATGTTTTACCTCAATTTTACAAGATGAGGAAGAGGACCCCTGGAGGGATTACAGTCATGCATCACTTAACAACAAGAGTGTGTTATGAGAAATGTGGCATTAAGTGATTTAGGCGATTTTGTCATTGTGTGAACATCATGGAATTTAATTATACAACCCAGATGGTCCAGTCCACTGCCTGCCTGTGCTGTAAGGTGTAGCCTACTGCTCCTGGGCTACAAACCTGTGCAGTGTGTTTCTGCATGGAATACTGTAGGCAGTTATAATGCAATGGTAGGTATTTGTGTACCTGAACATAGAAAGAGTAAAGCAAAAAATATGGTACAAAAGATAAAAATGGTGCACCTATATAGGATGCTTACTGAGAATAGAGCTTGCAGGACTGGATGTTGGTCTGGGTGAGTCAGGGAGTGAGTGGTGAGTGAGTGTGAGGGCCAGTGACTGCCCACTACTGTAGATTTTATAAAGACTGTACACTTAGGCTACACCAAGTTTACAAAACAACATAAATTAAATCAAGCAGTAGAGAAAATGTTGCACCAAGAGATGCAGTAGATACGAGATTCATGAGGCTGTTGCCAGCATAACACGGCGTACTGTTTTACGCCAAACTTTTTAGAAATAGAAATAGTACATTCTAAAATAATAATAAAAAGTAAACAGTGTAGAGCAAAAGTAGGTTTGCAGTTGTGGGTATGTGAAACACAGAGTTTATTCTTGTATTATTATTATTATTGTATTATTTTCCATACAAATGACTGCAAACCTACTTTTGCCCCGCCCTGCAGCATAGTGACCACACAAGAAATGTACAAGCCCATGGAGAAATTTTATAAGAGTTTAAGGCAAACTGATGACATGAGGCAGGGAGCAAGAGCTCAAACGCTCCTGAGAATAGCAATTGTGCATTTCCTTTTATGCATTTGAAATTGAGGAGGGAAGTAGGAAGATTACTTGGAGGAGGGAGAAAGCAAGGCAGGAATTGATTACAGGATGGTTAAGAAGATCATGTGCCTTCTTGAAGGTTCCTATCCCATTTAGGGGTATCACTCCTGGCATTTTAAAGGTGTGTGACCACTACGCACAGGAACAATGGACAGGGTTGGCTTAAAACCTTTCGCTAAAGGAGGTCTAGGCCAGGGGCGTGACTGCCCACCATGACCTGCCCAGTTAGGGATTTATGGTCAGACCACCGTGGGGGTTACTTTCTACAGAACCCCCTTTATTTTTGTCCATGTAGTAAATACATCAATGAGTAACATAGTCTTTTATCATCATCATTAAGCATTTTGTACTGCACATAATTGTATGTGCTGTGCTCTTATAAGACAGGCAGCATGGCAGGTTTGTTTACACCAGCTTCACCACAAAGGTGACTTATGTGCTACCACTGTAAGGCAGCTACTGTGTAGAAGTTGATTGGCTGTGTCATAACCTAATGGGATCACTGTCATATGTCTGGTCTGTAGTCTTCAGTTACAGAACATGACACCACTGTAGACAGTAATAAGAAGTAGCAAAAGTTATCTTTTTAGTCTTTTGATAAAATTATGGAGCAGTCTTTCTGATGGAATTTGGGGTAACTCTAACACTGTAGAAATTAACGCAGAGAGTGATTTTAATCTCCTCTGCCAAATTCTGGGGAGTTTATCCTTTTTAGGAATTACATTTTCATATGTTCAGCTTATGGCAGCTTATTGACAAGTTTAGTGGATACTTCTTATATTTTATGATAATTTTTTCAGCTGTTTTGCCAAAAAGTGATAGGTTTAATTTTTTCTTTATACATGGTCAATGACATAAATAAGAGAATGTTACATCATTAAAAATACAACTTTATAGATTTTTGAGGTATTTAGAATTTTTTCAATATATAGAGTGACTTGAAATATGCTGTATTATTTTATGTGGTAATATTTTAGCACATAATTTCTGGCATGATATAAAGAGGCAGCTAGAATGGCATAAATAGTATGTTTTCTGTGTCAGACATGTTGTTTGAGGTACAAGTGAAGATAATGTGAAGAAGTCCAGAAATTTATTGGAAATTGGCCCTAGACCTGGACAAGGGTCAGACCTAGAGACAGTAGAATTGAGAGGCAGGGCAAGCAGCAGATGAGGCCAACAAGAGACCGTGTGCAAGCGAGAGATGCCGTGTGGTGTGAAGGGGAAAGTACCAGCCATTGCGCTGGGTGCACACTGTGCACTTCACAGGGCGTCACACTGCTGAGAACTGACCAGTGACTGAGGAACATTGTGGTTATTCAAAGAAAAATAAGCCAGCGAGAAAGATTGAAGAACTGGGAGAATCTTTTTAATCAAGGGCTGGGTGTTTCATAAAACTTTTTCCCTGGGGTCCTTTCTTCCAGGACTGATATCTACACGAGTGTCTGCAGTAGGTGGCAATAAAAAACTGAAAGCTCATTCTACAAGAAAATTACCTTCTGTACAATGAATAAAGTTAACAGCATCGGCAAATGAGAAAGCAAGTGTTAGGAGAATCAGAGGTTATGGGATGGAAATGTAGTAGGGCTTATGAGTTCATTATTAGGCCAAGTTCCTCATCACCGCTGCTTACATTCTTCTGTTTTTAGAGGTGGAAACCTTTACTTTATAAATACGGTTTAACAGACACTATTCTATTTTAAAATAAAAATTAATTATAAAGCACTATCTAGAATACAAAACCTAATCTCTACAGTGTTTCAACCTTCAGGGAACCATTGAAATACTTTTTATTATGGAAAATTTCAAACATATACAGGATTAGAAAAGAAAAAATATGACTCTCCATTGCCCGTCACTATTTAACACTTGTCATCCTTTGCCCGTCTTGTTTCATGTATCTCCCTGCACATCCGCCGCCACCACACACACACACGCACACCCCCCC
>PVJI01001619.1:0-38078 GCA_004026765.1 Micronycteris hirsuta | reverse complement strand
TGTTCTCTTTAACCTTTGGCAGAGCACCGAAGGAAGAGGTGGCCACCATAAAAGCCGGGGTTAAAAAAAACAAAACAAAAACCTGAAGATTTAACTGTAAAGGCTGACGGAATCTTGGGGAACTGCAGAGCCTCATTCACGCGTCATTCTTCTCCACTGCTCTCTCCCCGAGGCTCCCAGGAAAGACGAGGTGCGGGGTCGGGGGGGTGGGGCAGGTCCGAGAGCATGCCGCTTGGTGGTACACAGACCACCTACTACACTTCTCACGCGCAAAGCAAAAGCCCCCAGCCGCTGGGGAAGGGACAGGGCACACTCCGCTCTCAGGGCCCAGGCCTGGACCTGCTGCCTCTGAGGAGGGGCGACCTGCAAATGCCCGGGCCGCCGCTGCTGGGCGACTGGAGGAAACCCTCCACTGCCAGGTCCAGTCTCCAGGGGCTAAGGGCTGGGCAGAAGCCGAAGCCACGTGACACAGTGACACTGAGAAGGACTGAAGCCCTCTGCCCTGAGGGTCCGGGGGCACGGTGAGCTGCTGGCACAGGGGCAGAGCCCCGCGAAGCCTGCACCCAGGTCTGCGGATCTATTATCTATTAGATAGTTCTATTATCTATCTGCTGTAAAGTGGGGCCCGAGCTAGTTCTCAGGATTACCTGCTAGAGGGTAGCCAGAAACACTTAAGAAGCTGCCACCTTTAGGCTAAAACATAAAGTAGACTTAATGGGCCTTTTTTCGTTTGAATGAGATTGAATTTGTTATCAGTGCCGATTGATCTTCATTTAAAATTGTCTGGCGCCCTCTTTCTGCCACCAACTTACTAGTTTTTCCGCGCTTGTCCTCCACCGAGTTTCCTTAATTCCCAGTTCTTTCCAGCAGCATCATCCCCTTCGTCTCCCTTAATAAAACTGTCCTCTATTGCAGCAAAAACTGCAGGTGACAAGATTTCTGAAAGACGATTATTGGGATTAGGAATTTAATTTTAGATTATTTAGTATGTAAAAAGTCCTAGGTTTTGTCACATGTAAAACATGTTAGATTTCAGTCTTCACAGATTAGGAATATGCTTACTTAACTTTTTTTCCCATGCATTATTTTTTTTTAAATTTTAGATTCATCTTTAGGAAGTAAAGGTTTATAGTGAATGCATACACACGGTCATGGTCTTCTTTTATTATTTCTTTCAGTCTCTGGGTTTTTCTGAGACTGAATCGCCATCATTAATTCCTCCTCAAAGATCCTTTGTACTGGTGGATATTTTTCATTTGGTCTACAATTAGATCATAGTCAACTGTGTACTTTATTTCAGCTGCGATGTGAAGGCACGAGGGAGCCATGCAAAGACCAAGTGGCCAGGAGCCTTGAGACCTGGATAGCAATCCCAGGTCTGGCAGAAGAGACTGGAGTCACGTGGGCAAGTTCTGTTAGTAATCTGAGCAATGCTTCTGACCCTAAACCCTAACAAGAAAGGGCAGACCTCCAAAACAAAACAAACATCTCAGCACAAAAAGCACATGCCACAGAAGTTGCAAACTGCTCCCCATGCAAATGTCTGCGTAACACACAGGTGAGAAATTTTTACTTTGATCATTGTTTTGAGAAAATACTGAAAACAAATAATAAAAACTTATAAAAATCTGTATTTAAATGTGCTTTTCTACTTTGCTGTGTTTCAATTTCTGCACAAGTGTCCTTGGAGGAAAACAAGGAAACAGCGCTGGGCTTTGGGGGCAGTCGAGCGGGCAACTTCAGTCCTTCCAGCCGCAACACCACGGACTCCCAGGCCGTCCGAACCAGGCGAAGCCCAATTGAGCAGGTTTGCAAAGCACTTTGAATTATCACGGAGGGTGGGGGTTAATGTTTAAGAAATAAGAATTGTGGGTCTGCTGTTAATGTGATTAGAGTAAAACAGGAGTTATCGCCTACTTGAGGGAAACGCTGGGCTGGGCCCCGCCCCCCCCGCCACGAGACTGCAGAAGGTTCGTGCCTGGGTCTGGGGTTGGGGGACTGCGCCCCTCCCGGGCTCTCTGTTGTGGCAGAGAGGAGGAGCAGCGAGGCAGGGAACTTTCTGAAGCATGTTTTCAGGGATTCCAAAATTTAAACTTTTATTAAGGGATCCCAGGTAGGAAAACAGTTTAACACACAACTGTAAGAGTTAGGTTCAAAGTAATAGCCAGTGATAAAAAAAACCTCAGTTAGAATAGTTTTCAGCGGAGCGCTGACCTGTCCTGACCTGATGCTCCTTTCCCAGCAGCCACAGGGCCCGGCCACGGGCACTGCGGCCTGAGGGCTGCAGAGGGTTGTCCTTTCTGCCACCCACGTGTGACCAAGCCCCGCTACACACTCCAGCCGACCACTCATGCAGTTTTTATGGCGGCCAGTGAAAGCTGTTTGGAAATTTCCGTCTTGAATGCCAACACCTCATGGAAAACTTTGGGAAGCATTTTATTTATTAATAGAAACTCAGTTTGTTAACATTCTTAGTTTGCACTTTTGCAGCACCTTTTCTCTTAAATTAAATAAATTACCCTTTCTCTTTTCTTTCTTTTTGGGGTGACATTGGTTAATCATATATAGGCTTCAGGTGTACAATTCTACAATACATCACCTATGTTTTGTGTGGTGTGTTCACCTCCCCAACTCAAGTCTCCTTCCAGCCCCATTGGCCCCCTCTTACCTTTTTCTGCCTCTCCCACCATGCTTTCCCTCTGATAATCACCGTCCTGTTGTCTGCCTGTGCTTTCTTTTTTCTTAATTAAATAGATTATCCTTAAAAAAATAGCTTTTTTGCAAGGCTGGGATCAGGTGGAAGGATGCATAAATTCACATACATTAAAAACAGTAACCTTTTATTATTCATGTACATGTACTGTATTATGGGAAATAAATTAAGCAAAAATGATTAGATGAAAATATGCCCACCACACAGAGATCACTAGTGTTAACAGCTTACTGTATCTCCTGGGAAATGTATGTAAAAATAAGTAAATATAGTAAATATTCCAAGTAAATATATTAATTTTAATATATAAATATAACCAAATTCATTTATGTTTAAAATTTAATCAAAGTCAAGGTGTTTTTTAAATCTTACCTGATAATGGCTTGCCTGTAACTGATGCTTACAAAGGGGGAAACTGAGGCACAGCCTGACTGCCAGGGGGCAGGAATCGGGCATGGATGGCCAGTGCCATTCTTTTTTACTGCCACCTGTTCAGTGTCCAGATACCCTTCATGGTCATTATTGGGTAGTTGGAGTGGCCAACCTTCAAAAAAAGGAGACAGAGTACACTGGAGATATTCAGGCAAAAATGTTTTCAAATTCTCATCACTGAAATCTGCTTGGGAGAAGAAAGCACATGCTGCTGTCAGAAGCAGTTATCAACCATTACAAAGCCTCCCACTCCAGAGTACCAGGGGGCACTATTATGTCCCCTGAGGGGCCCCTTGTTGACATGGGGTCTATGGATGCCCGTGGCTGGGCGTGCATGCATGGGAGCTTGCCAGGCTCAGGACCCACTGCAGCATATTGATTGCAACCTGGGAAGCTGCCCTGAAAGACTTCTAACTGTGTTTCCAGCCTCAGAACTCTCTGATGGGTATCTCAGGACCTCTGAGCCAGCACTGTTCATCATGGCGCTCCTCAAGCTCACCCCACACCCAGCAGGAACCTCCAGAAGTACAGGAGACAAATCAAACCCACAGACTCTCTTGGGTGTGAACTAACTGCTTTGTATTTTAGACATTTAGATTCTTATATTTTCTTCCTGCCCTAGAAAACTATTACACATTAATCAAATGCTCACATGGAAAGTTACAGATCTATAATTTTTCAAAGAAGAGTGAGTTAATGTGTACAGCTGTCCCTTGCTATATTGCGGTTCACTTATTGCGGCTTCACTGTATCAGGGGTTTTTAAAAAATATATATATCTAATTCTGTATCATGGAGTTTTTGCTATATTGCAGTATATAGGTATTTATATAATATTTATGATTTTAATTATTTTTGTCTAAAAATTTAAAACAATATAGAAATATTAAAAATGTTAATTCAAACATATTAAAAGAATACTAAATCAAAATAAAATACGGTATGTGTTTCATCAGCAGATGAATACTGTACTGTACACAATGGAAATGCAGTACACCACTACTGCTTGCACAAGTTTGCCAGTGTGAGATTGTACACGGCACACTATTGGCTGATGGAATGGAAGGCGACCAACCACAGCACTGTGTTCCGTATCCTGAGCACTGATGGCTCAGTGACCATAGTATTGGTCTGTTTGCTCTCCTGCACTGTGCCCATACATTCAGCATCTCTCCTTGTCCACTTCACACCAATATCTGATCACTGTGCATAGTGTCACTCTGCGGTGTTGTGTTTTTGTGAAATTTTTGTAAAAGTTTGAATTTATTTCAAGCCCTATGATGCCACCCAAACATTCTTCTAAGACTTCTGGCGGTGAACCCCAAGCACCAGAGGAATATGCTTACCATCAAAGAAAAGGTGGAACTTCTTGACGTGTTAAAGGAAGGCAAAATCTATGCAGCTGTAGGCCACCATTATGGGATCAACGAATCTACTGTTCGCTACATAAAGAAAGACGAGAAGAATATGAGGTCTACGGCAACAGTGACTTTTAACAAGACTGTAAAGAGGGTGGTCACTTCCCACAATAAGGCCATTGTGAGGATGGAGTCTGCATTGGCCCTGTGGATAAATGACTGCAGGAAGAAGAATATCTTGCTGGATACCAACACCATCCGGATGAAGGCCAAGAAACTTTATGATAGTTTTGGGGAAAGCATGGATGTTCACAATGGTGACAAGAATGAAGGCAAGGACAACGACGCAGAAGCAGGACTGTCGAGTGCTTCTCCCACCAGACCAACCCCATTCAGTGCCAGCAAGGGCTGGTTTGACAAATTTCAGAGATGCTTTGGACTCAAGAGCATTTCTCTGCATGGAGAAGCTGCCTCTGCGGATGTCTACTCACAACCATTGACAGACGAAGACCTGACGGAGATGACAAATTCAGCAAGTGAAGAAGAGGATGAGGAAAAAGACGAACTATGGGTTGGAGAAGAGGAGGAGGTTGGCCTAACACTCGATTGTCTTGCAACCATGGTCAGAATAGCCAAAGAACTTCAGTGAGTGGCTGAAGAATGGGAGCCACCAGATGCTTCGTTGGTTGCACTTCGTAAATACAATCGAGAGTGGCATGTCAGATTATAAAAACCTTCTCACTCAGAAGAAAAAGAAGCACCAGCAACTCCCATAACTATGTTCATCACTCAGATGAAGAAATCAGTTACGCCTATGCCTTTAGCAGAAATAGAAGTTACGGCCCAGAGCGAAGATACTGCACCACCTGATGGAGCGCCTGATGAAGTGGTGCCTTCAGAAGAGCTGGAATGCTCTTCTTGGCTGTGCAGTACATTCATCTCATCGTCATCACCTTCATCGCCATCAGTACTGCACAGCTACATAATTCATGATCTTCATCATTCAAGTTGTAGTATACTTCACTGGTGAGTACCCATGTAGAATTTTATATGTTGTTAAAATTATGTAGGCTTAAGAGTATAGAAAGTGTTTAAGAGCATATGAAGTGTTTATAAGAGTGTGGGAAAAGTTAATAAGAGAGTGGGAAAGGTTTATAGGAGTGTGGGAAGGTTTTATAAAGCCTTAAAATGTATATAAATAATAAAATAAATATAACACTGCTACTTCACGGATTTTCAACTATCGCAGGGGTCTCTGGAACATAAATCCCGCGATAGGTGAGGGATCACTGTATTTTATATGGCTGCTATAAAACAATGTATAAAAAAAGAGGTTAGACCTGGCTGGAGTGGCTCAGTGGATTGAGAGCTAGCTTTCGAACCATAGAGTTGCTGGTTTGATTCCCAGTCAGGGCAAATTCCTGGGTTATGGGCCAGGTCCCCAGTAGGGGGTGCATGAGAGGCAACCACACACTAATGTTTCTCACCCTCTCCTTCTCCCTCCCTTCTCTCTCTCTAAAAATAAAAACAAAACCTTTTTTTTTTTAAAGAAGAGTTTAAAAAAGGAGAAGCCACTAGAAACTCAAGTTGTACAATAACACAAATTACTACATTTACAGTAAAGGAGATAATACATAGTTACTGACATGATTAAGGATTTGGGCAGAAATTGTTAGATTATTTTTAAAAATACACTTTTATCTTTAGAGTAGTTTTAGACTTATGGAAAAGTTGCAAAGATTGTACGTAGGTTCTCTGGATATCCAGCATACAGTTTCTCCTATTGCTAACATTTTGCACTTACTTTTTTTTTTTTTAAGATTTTATTTATTTTTAGAGAAAGGGGAAGGGAGGGAGACATAGAGGGAAACAGCAATATATGGTTGCCTTTCACATGGCCCTCATTGGGGACCTGGCCTGCAACCCAAGCATGTGCCCTGACTGGGAATCGAACCGGCAACCATTTGGTTCACTAGCCCATGCTCAATCCACTGAGCTACACCTGCCAGGGCAATTTTGCACTTACTTTTATGCTTACAGTGTTGTATCTGTGTCACAAATAATGAGCACATATTGATAGATTTTTGTTAAAGTCCATATTTTATTCGGAATTCCTTTGCTTTCTCTACTGTCCCTTTTCTGTCCCAGAGCCCTTTCTGTGCTACCACATCTGATGGCCACGTCTGTGCAGCCTCCTCTTGTGGGCACCAGCCACTCAGACTCCTCTCATTTTTGCTGACCTAGGCAGTTCTGAAGGATACCAGTCAGGCACTTTGTAGAAAGATCTTCAGTTTGGTTTTTTCAGATGTTTTCCCTGCAATGAGTCTGGAGTTAGGGTTCCTTGAGATGAAGACTCCAGATGTGAAGCACCATTCTCACTCTGTCCTATGAAGTGTGCGTGGGTGGACAGGAGCGATAACTGGGGACAGTGAGCTGACCTTGTGTTTGTCGGGCTTTTCCCTGTGAGGTTATTGTCCGATTTGCCCCCACAGCTACTGGGTGGGGAGCTGTGCTCCACCTTCTGGAGGGGACCGTGTCCATATAAATGATTTGGAATTCTTCTCTGCAGGGGATTTGTCTATTCTCCCCATTAATTTATTCATGGAATCCTTTATTTATACTATCAGGATGAAATCATGGATATTTATTTTTACTTTGAGTTACAATCCACTACTGTTTTATATAATGCACTGCTCTAATTGTTCCATTTTTGGTTATTGGGAGCTCTTTCAGGGGCCTTTATACCTTGTGTGTGTGTGTGTATGTGTGAGAAAGAGATTTTGGCACTTTCTGACTTTCTGGAACTATAAGATCCCCCAGTTATCTTGCATATTCCCCTCACAGCCCTGGGATCCACCTTTTCTCCACGAGCTGGGCTCCCTCCCTCAGAGAGCGCACTGGAGCAAAGCTCCGGGCACTAGTGGGCATTGTTACTTCTAGGAGCTCTCGGCTTGGAGATAACTGAGTGTGCGCTGTAAGGGAAGGAATATTTCCCACTGCTCTTCCAGGTTCAAGAGCTGGATCTTACAGTAAACTAACAACAGACAGGTTAAAGGGTAACACTGGTACATGAGCATTCGTTACACTTTATTGTTACATGCATAGCAGCATTGCAGAAAAAAATAAATAGTCCCTCCCATCAATGAGATTTCAGTACTTCGATACCATCTGACTATCGGGAGGAGGTGGGGACGCAGGCAGACTGTGGGACAGTGGGTGCTTTCAGGAGAGATGAGTGGGGCCTTAGAAGAGCTGGTGGGTGGGTGAATGATGATTTCTGACAAAGTGTGTCTGGCGTGGTGCTGACTTCTAGTCTCCCTGTTGCCACAGGCATCTTCGGAATTGCCTGGTTGATGGAACTCCCGCGAGGGGCTTTGCAACCATAGAGCTCCTCTTGGAGGTTGTCTGGCCGAAAGTGGCGTTTATAGAAATTCTCTCCTGCATTTGTTGTTTTGCAAGTGCCTCAGCTCAAAATAAAGGAAATAACCAGTGTATCAAATGGCATATTTTGGGGGTGACACGTACTAAACTACTTCAATACTAGCCTATTGTATATACACACATCTATACTACTTTTATTATTTATTCATCTGTGGCAACTGTATTAAGGTAAATGTGAGGTTCTTTGCCCTGTATTTAAATTTAAAAGTTGGCAGCAGATGGTGCCTCACAGCAAGTTTCATTTCAGTCTTGCTAAGATCATATGGGCCAAATCTACTGAAGAAAATCATTATCCAATCTCTAGGCCTCCTCTGAGGGTTGGGCCGCACTGATTAACATGGTTCTGTGGGAGCGAAGCACAGTCCAGAACTGAAAGAGCAGTGACCTTCAGGCAAACAGGATGGATGGCAAGGGAGATGTGGGTACCGTGTTAGGGTTCACTAGAGCCACCTCTCCTGGTGTGAACATTTCCAACAGCCACCGGTGCCAGGAAGGGGCTCTTCCAGCGAACAGCTGAGTTGGCAGCAGTGTGTCTTACCTGTCTGGCAGAGATGAAGCAGGAGCCCCTAGCCCTTGGAAATGGCATCAGGGGAGCACCTGCAATTTAAAACAGGTATTAATGTTCAGGTCTTTTTGTGTCTAAGTCTTTCTGCATTGCAGAAGTAATGTCTGCTTCGTTAGCCTGAGGCTTTTGCAGGCCAGGTTCCTGGGGAAACCCGTCAGGCACCTGGGTCAGTGTCTCCATCACATACAGAGCCATGGTGTGCTGGAGAAGTGGTTCCTGCACTGGAAGACGGGAGAAATGACTGGGGAGGCCTGTGTGAGGCCAGCACCTGCTGTATCTTAGCGTCTGATAAAAATACCGACAGCAAAACTGACTGTGAAGGACAATGTGGAGAACCAGTTTAGAAATGCGCTAGGAGATGGAAGTAAAGATGCCATAGCTCATTACACTACATTCATATCTGTAAACACCTGATCTGAGAGTTTCACTTTGCAGATGGAGAAAAGTACTTGAGAGAAAAGGAAATAGGAGAGGGAAACCCGATGGAACCATGTAAGTGAAGACTTGATAAAATAAACATGGCTCAAAATCATAACAGGTTTTAGCATGTTGCCACAGACTAAAAAGATAAGACTTTATGAAGATATGAATAATATTCTTTTAAGCGCTACATATTAATAGTCTTCACTGGTTTGTATGACCTACCTGCAAATAGAATGTATCCATGTGTCCTGGCATGTACTAGATATTTTATGTGAAAGTACTAGTGTGCAATTGTATTTCTGTCTGTAAGACATTTTAAATGTGTATTAAAAACAATATTACATAACATAAACCAACAGATTAGTCTGGAATTTCACTTTGGAATCAAAGCAAGATACTGCTTGTGATTCTATAAGCATAGCATAATATCTTGGCCTATACAATGAAGTAAAACTTAGAAAAGTATTTTCAAAATTGACTTTGTTTTGTGAATTTTCAAAGCAGAGCAGAATTGTGTTGGTGAGGGCAATTCCACAGCTAACTTTACTAAAGCAAAGGAGCAGCAACACATCACAAGAGTGTGGTAATAGGTGCCTAGAGACAGCAGAAGCTTCTCTTCAACTGCTTAGGGCCTTTGTTCCCTATTTTTATGGTCATTTTGATTCATGAAGCACTAATAGTTGAAATTTGTAAGAGACCTCACAAAGATTTAATCATAAGGAATTGGGAATTGGCAACAATAAAATAATCAGATCTTTTAAAAAATATATTTTATTGATTATGCTATTACAGTTATCCCATTTTTTTTCCTCCCTTTTATTCCCCTCTGCCCTGTAACCCTCCTCCCATCTATTATTTTTCTTAGGTAAATCCCTTTACATTTCATATAATAAGGGCTTGGCGCTGATGAACTCCTTTAACTTGACCTTATCTGGGAAGCACTTTATCTGCCCTTCCATTCTAAATGATAGCTGTGCTGGATAGTGTCATCTTGGATGTAGGTCCTTTCCTTTCATGACTTTGAATACCTCTTTCCAGCCCTTTCTGGCCTGCAAGATTTCTTTTGAGAAATCACCTGATAGTCTTATGGGAACTCCTTTGTAGGTAACTGTCTCCTTTTCCCTTGCTGCTTTTAAGATTCTCTCCTCTTTATTCTTGGCTAATGTAATTGTGATGTGCCTTGGTGTGTGCTTCCTTGGGTCCAGCTTCTTTGGGACTCTCTGAGTTCCTGGACTTCCTGGAAGTCTATTTCCTTTGCCAGATTGGGAAAGTTCTCCTTCATTATTTTTTCAAATAAGTTTTCAATTTCTTACTCTTCCTCTTCTCCTTCTGGCACCCCTATGATTTGGATGTTGGAATGTTTAAAGTAGTCCCAGAGGTTCCTAAGCTTCTCCTCATTTTTTTGAATTATTGTTTATTCATTCTATTCCAGTTGAATGTTTATTTCTTCCTTCTGCTCCAAACCATTGATTTGAATCCCGGTTTCCTTCCTGTCCCTGTTGGTTTCCTGTACATTTTCTTTTTCTTTTTTTTTTTTTTACCTATATTTTATTGATTATGCTGTTACAGTTGTCCCACTTTCTCCCCCTTCTTGCCCCCCGTCCCCTTATCCCCCCTTTCCCCACCCTTTAGTTTTGTCCATAGGTCATACACTGGTTTCCTGTACATTTTCCTTTATTTCACTTTCCATAGTCTTTACTTCTTCCTTTATTTTGTGACTATACTCAATCATTTCTGTGAGCATCCTGATTACTAGTGTTTTGAACTTTGTATCTGTTATGCTGGCTATTTCTTCACTGCTAAGTTGTATTTTCTGGAGCTTTGATCTGTTCTTTCATTTGGGCCGTATTTTTTCATCTAGGTGCACCTATTACCTAGTAAGGGACAGAGCCTTAGGTACTCACTTAGGCAACCCACCTCCCAGGCGCTGTGGCGCTATCTGTGGGGGAGGGATTGGAGAGGGAACAGTGCCACTTGCTCAAATCTCCAGCTTTCAGTCACTTCCCCCACTACCCACAAACAAGTTGGGCCCTTCTGGTGCTGATTCCCAGGTGAGTGGATTTGTGTACATTCTATGACCCTGTGGGTCTCTCCAATGAAGTCTTCTTGAGGCTGGGAGTTTCTCCCACCACCACAACCCCCACAGGTGTTTTCAGTCAGAGCTTCTGAGGCTTTATTTCCCTGCACTGGAACTCTTGGTTGCGTGATCTGTCTCGTTCCCCCATTTTCCTCCTGGTTTATCCGCACTCGGATGTGGGACCGCCTGCTCCACCAGCCACCACCTTGGCCAGTCCTTGAGCTGCTGCCTTGCTGTAAGTCCTCTTCACCCCTGCTGCCTATCTCTACCCCTCCTACCGGTCTGGATGAATGTCTTTTCTTTAACTCCTTGGTTTTCAGACTTCCATATAGTTTGATTTTCTAGTAGTTCTTGTTATTTTTTGTTTTTACATTTGTTGTTGTCCTTCTTTTGGTTGTGTGAGGAGGCAAAGTGTAATGACCTATGCCTCCATCTTGGCCGGAAGTCCAAAATAATCAGGTCTTTTATGGCTTTTAATGTTTGAGCTTTCTGTGGACAGTGAAGAACATCCTCTCTTATGTGTGAATGTTTATATTTAATAATAATGAGTAGTGTTTATTGAAAGTGTGCTATGTGTAAGGCACTAGTAAGATATGCAATAATATACCCACTCATAATAATTACCCTATTTGTATAGGTGAGAGTCTTGGAGTTTAAAGAAATGTGCATGTGACTCATAAATTGTACCGTTACTAACTGGAGTCTTATATCCAAGTCTGACATAAAGAGACATTATTATATGAACATTTGTTTGCACATTGTCCTGAGGTTTTCCTGTAACCAAAGGGAGAAGTCAGGCTCAACACTGCTACAGTTTTGCTGATTGGCTTTGGGCCATTGTTTTGCTTGATCTTGCTTACTCCTAAGATTCCAGGGATAAAAATAGCAGCTAAAATTACTCTTAAGGGCCCCCAAAATATTCTGAGCCAAGTCTGGAGAAAGCTCTTTTCAAGTGCCTACTGAATTTCCAAATATGGCCACTGAGATCTTTTCTGCTAAAAATATATAGAAAAGTAATGTTTAGGACCAAATCCCCAAGTCATAAATCAATTGCAATAGTGTGTTGAGTGGAGGTAGGAGGGGATAAGGTTTCTGTACAAGTGAGTTCTGCTCAGCCATTGCAATTCCTATTTTAAGCTTGCTCTAGAAGTCTGAAAATTCAAAATGCTTTGGAACTTGGAAAAGGTGACAGAACGCACAGACTTACCTATGTCTGGACTGGAATGTACCCAGCCCCCCAGACATGCACTGATGATGGTTTGTCCTAATGTCTTGTGAGGCTATATCTAAGGGACTTATTAGTTCATAAAGGGCCTTGTAAAACATATTAAGGAGTAATAAGGGCATCAAGAAGCCACTGAAAAAATTCAGGCCAAGAAGATCTGAGTTATGCTTTAGAAATATTTTTCTAACTATAAAGTGGACATATGAAGGCAGGGAAATCAGTTAGCATTCTGATAGCCGTCTAGGTGAGATGGTGGTAGTATGGATTAAGGCAGCAATCCTGGGAATGGAGAGAGCAAGAAGACTTAAGAGATATTTAGGAAGCAAAATAGACTTGGTTGTTGGTTACGTTTAGGCAGTGTAGGAGAGGATGGTGTCGTTTGCTGAGATTGGAAATGCAGGAAGAAGAGAAAGTTTTGGACATGCAGCATTGAAGGTACAAACATTGGGCAAGCAATTGAACGTGTGGGCCTTATGTTCTGCACTGTGCTCAAACTGGAGATGCAGACTGGGGTGTGGTTAGTATGAAAGGTGACTGGAGCCATGGGAGGCAAGACGTTGTCCAAGGTGATATAGAGAGTAATGAGAGAGTAGGCTGTCAGAAGGAACCCAAAGAACACCAACAATTAAGGGTTTGGCTGAAAAGTAGGAGTTACCAAATACCCCAAGTCCAGTAATAACCCTGAAGCCATAATTTGTACATTAGTTTATATTCTCCTTGGCCAAGTCTATTACTAGAAGCACTAGCAGGTATGAAAGTGTGATTTTATTCTATTCTTTCAGTTTGTAAAGCCATGAATTGTCAATGAAAACACTTTAAGTAGCCTGTAATCAATAAACATTTGTAAGATAACATAAAATGTAATGTACAAGCCAAACAAACAGCCTTGGTGGCTCAGCCCAGGCACTGACTGACTGTGTGCAGCCTCCCGCCCCACAGCAGGGCTGCGCTCGGACCTGCTCTTGGGCCTGTGCCTGGCCCTCCTTCCCTGCAGACAGGCAGCTCCTGGAGGGCCCAGAGAGCCTTCTCTGTTGAAAGCATGCGATTCCGTAGAGAGATGATGGTCAGAAGACAACCTGGTCAGGACTTCCACATGGAAAAGATCCCCGGACAGCGTTGGGTAGGTCGATGGGGACTTGCCGCAATAGCTTCCTTTTTTTCTGGAGGTGCAGCAGTGGGAATGTGGCTGGTAGAGTGGCTGATTGGTGGGGTGCTGATACAGGTTTAACAAGTGGCTGGACAGGGGAAAGAGCACTGATCTGTTGTGTTTGCCAGTTGTCACAGTGTAAATACTCCCGCCCCAGGCAATTTCGAGCTTGACATCCCGGAAGACAAAGCCCGGGAAAACATGCACACTGGCAGGGTTGGCCCAGGCGCCCGCTGGACCCAGAACCAGCGGGCTAGCAGCCAGCAATGGGATCTCCCATTGCGCGTGGCAGCTGAAGATGCAAGTAATTGTACAAAATACTGAGTTTTTACTTAAGGAAAATTGATTTATTCACCTCTTCTCACCCCTGTACCCACCTACACCTCTGATATTTACCCAATGCTCTGCTCCAGTGAGGTGAGTGGGAAGAGACTACGAGCATGACACAGTCCTTGCGCTCAAGGAACTGGGCGGGTAAAGTGGGGACTCGAGTGTGAAGAAGAGCAGCCGCTGAGATGGCCCAGGTGCCCAAGGAAACAGCCGCCTTGCTCATCAGGGAGTTCATGGAAGCCTTCACCTGCAGATCACACTCAGCAGCTGGGTCTTGGTAGGGAAGCAGATGTGTGCTGAGGATGGAAGACTCATTTCTTCTGTTCACTAATTTAACTAGTGAGTGTTTTCCTCTTCTCCTCATCTGACCATATTTTTGAAAACAGGAGTGGTCCCAGTAGCTAGGCTTAGTTTTCACTTTGCTGTAGTCCTCCAGGTTTCTCCTGCCTACATTTTCTTCTTCCTTAACCTTCATCATCCCCCAAATTCAGCTGCTAGTTAATACTTTCTTACTTGGTTCCTCTTTCTTTCCTCAATCTTCAGTGTCTTCTCAGCTGTCTTCCAGCTGCGCTCGAGTTCTGTGCCCCTGCAGCTTGCTCAGGAGGGTCACAGATGCGCTCTACTCCTTCTCTTGCTTTTACCCCTCCCCCATTTCTCTGTTGGACTAGGAACTTCTCAAGGGGTATCATTAAGGCCACAGGTGCACTTTGGCTGCTTTCCCCCTGTATTATCTTGTGGGAAAGGTTCTTAAAGTTTCGATTCTTTCTTATACTATTGGTAGAAATGTAAATTGGTAAAATAATTGATGAATAACTTGACAGTTTTTCACAAAACTGAAAATGCATGTATTTTTTGATCCAGCAATTCCACTTTCTAAAAATCTATCTTAAAGAAATATTTACATATGTGCACAAAGATGATGGCATGAAGATATTCATGGTAGCATAAACTAGCAATTGGGAAAAAATCTTGGAAAAACCTACATACCTATGAATAGGGGTCAGATCAAATAAATTACAGTATATATATACTATGTCACACTATGTAGTCGTTAGAAAGAATAAGGTAGATCTCTATGTTCAAATCTTGGTTCCACGGTTAACAAGCCATGTGACCACAGGCAAAATTACTTTCCTTCTCTGTGTCTCAGTTTCCTTATTTGTAAAATGCAGAAATTTTTATAAAATTTGTATTCATCTACAGTCAGTTTTTTTGTAGGTCTTTGTATGAGGGTCAGTGGTATGAGTGATGAATACATCAATGCTCTGATAACATTGTAACTTTTATGTCTTTATTCATTAGCAATAACAGTTTCTAAATGTGGTTTGTATCTGAGATTGAAAGAATTGAGAGTCATTTTCAATCTTACTCCTTATATTATAAACTAAAGAAATTGCCAGTTTCTTTGTATTTTAGAATATCAGTATAAATCACATTTTAATATATTTCATAAAACAAAATATTTTATTTCCACCAAATAAGCAATTTTTTTCTCACCAAAGCAAGAAAAATTGATGGCATACTACTCTAAACAATAACATATAAAGAAAGAATAACAGCATAAATCTCATTTCTTTATGTAATTTAATACACACCCTGTGAGTGGTGTACAGGTACACAAGTATAAATAGTATGCTAAATAATTACTATGGAAACTTACTTTGAAAATATTTCTACTGGGCACCGGTGCAACTAGAGCTGATATTGTACATGCAGTATTTTTTTTTCATTCTTTTTTTTAACATTCTAAAGGAAAATTAAGATTCCCAGTGGCATTCAAAATTAATGTACTTTAAAATATTTCATGCAGGTATACAAGATCTTATGGTTTTATTAAAAACCTCACCTAATGTGCACAAAGACACCTTTTCGAATACAACAACTTGCACTTGTGCCAGGTTCATAAAAATTACTATAAAAATAGTGCAAACCCAATAGAATCACAATGATACAGAACAAAGTTTTTTTTTTAAGTAAAACTTTGAGAGGTCTGCATTTATACAAATGCATAATACTTTTTAGTGCTCTCTTACTGGCATTTTTGTTCAGAAATAGCTGATTTTAGAAATTTAAGTTGATTATTTTAAATCAGCTTTCTGCTTCAAAATGGAAGACACTGAGGACTTACAGAATACATTTTTTTAAAACAGGGTTGGGTAAAAACTTTACAAAGTACAGTAGCAAGAATTTTACATGCTTTAGTTATTGCCCTACCAAAATAAAAAAAGCCTCATTATGCCATTTTCCTGATTTAATTTGAATTTCTAGATAATTATCTTAACTACATTTCTTTTGTTTATATAGAAAATCTCTGAAACAAAATGTAAAGATTCTAAGTTCTCTAACAAAATCCAAAATATCAGTAAGTGTATTTAAAGAAATGCTTATTTCCACATAAAATTCCACAGTGCTGAATTGAGACACAGTAATTACACTGCTGGACAATTACTGACTTGCCTTTAGCCTTAGAGGAATGTCGTTATCACTGGCTGTGAAGTTCCAGATTTAAGCATCTGGTTTTACACCGAAGTACTGCCCTTCCCCATACAGGTATCAGGGGGAAAGCTCACCTTTTTCTGAAAAGAGTAGTAAAGTATTTCAGCTATAATACAAATCAGTTTGGGGGGATTATGCCAAGATAAAAAGTAGAATAACTGCTACAAAAGAACTATAAACTGTAAATTTCTGGAAGAAAACACATACACACACACTGAAAATGTTTTGATCAGCTATGGTCCTGGCTTCTAAGACTTTAAAAATTCACAAAAAGTAAATAGCACCAAAATTTTCTAAAACTTCAAATGATATACTGAAGTCATTCAAGTCCCACAAAAAGTTACATTTACCTTGGGAAGTTTCCCCGGCAAAAATAAATCTATTCCTTTTGATCTTTGGAAAGTGTGCTAGCCGTCCTGCTTTTCATCTGAGTCTTTGCGCCGTGCGTAGTCGTCATCACCCGTGCAGTGGTCAGGCAGCAGCAGGGACAGCGGGGATTCAAACCATTTCCCAAATAATATGGTGTTGTTTGGTGAGGGCGGGTGGGGAGCGCTTCTCCAATTAAAACTTATTTTTAGCTTTCTGTTTCATCCTTTTTCTTCTAAAGTGTTTTTTGAGACTCTTTACAAGACGTATACTGTTGCCTGATTTGAATACCACACCCTGTTATTTTCCCTGCTGACTCTGCGGTGGTGTTAGTTAAGATTTGACCTAGGAATAGGGGTGTTTAAAAGTGGGTGCACATCACCCTAGCAAATCAAGAGTTTTGAATAAGCTACAAAATGTATATTCAACCATGTTATACTCAAGAGTTGAGTTTAATTTTAAACAACATCCATTTATAAATTTAATTACAAAATAGCACACAATTTGAAACAAGGCAAACTTTTTGGCTTTCATGTAGTAAAATATGTAACTTCACCAATTACATACATGGCTGCCAAATGTTGAATACCAGCCCAGTTGGCCATATTTTACTGCTGCATATGAACAATGACAAGGCAAAGAACAGCAACTAGTCCAAGGGCTTGTAGGCCAAGGAACCACAGCAGAACCCAGAAGAAAATGACTATCACTGGTTCCACAGTGTGTTCTCCCAAATACATCCTGGTGAAGCCCATGTGGAGGAGGCTCTTGTTCAATTCCCCGAAAAGGGTTCCCATCTTCTTGTAGTCATCTGCAACACGGTCGCCAGCATGATTATGTGATTCTTCAACATCCTAAAACAGGAAGAAAGGGAGGGAGGGAGGGAAGGAGGAAGGAGAGAGAGGCAGGAAGGAAAGAAAACATAAACATTAAATGAAAAATAGGGAAAGGTCTTTTAGAATAGTGTCTATCTCACAGTTCTTTATCTTTCAAAGACAATTCTTTATATTAAATTATCTTTGTTAAAATAATTGTTTTTTTCTGTCTCCTTACTAGACTTTAATACTGTTACTAAAGAAAGACTATGCCATGCAGGTGACATAGTTGTAATTATAATTTATTAAACCTAATTTCCTTTATGAGTCGTGATTCAAACCAGCAATTATTTATTGATACCCACTTGCTCATAGTAGGTGCAAGATGGAAAATTACTCATACTTATTTTAAAAAGCTTTAGAAATAGGTTTCTACATAATAAAAAGTATTAAATACATTAAGTATGCAGTCCATGCCAGTTACGTTAATTAGCTTAAAAAGACAAAAATCACCTGCCCAGAAGCACCAAGGAACAGGAGGGAGTTGAGGGGCTCTTCAAACATCTGACTCGAACCTAGATTCCTTTAGTAGAAACCAACACACACTTACCATCTTACAGTCCTGTCAGTGAGAAGACATGTCGGCAGGACTGTAGTTCTTTCTGGAGGCTCTGAGGGAACCCGTTTCCCCGGCATTTCAAGCTGCCAGAGGCACCCATGCTCCTTGGCTCCTGGCCCCGTCCTCTCTGACCCTTCTTCTATAACTTTTCCTTCTGACCTCTGCTTTTAAGGACCCTTGTGATTAGGTCTAACCCACCTGGATAATCCAGGATGATCTCCTCAACTCAAGGCCCTTAAATTTCATCACTCCTGCAGCATCCCCTTTGCTGTGCCACGTGCCACATGCACAAGCTCTGAGGGTTAGGTGATCATCTCTGGGGAGAGGACCATTGTCCTGCCTCTAACAATATGACACTACTGACCATGATATGCACTTTGAAAAATGGTCTCACCAAAATTGTGATTGGTCCATGATGGAAGACATACATAAGAATAAAGGAGTGTTATAAATGATTCAAAACCCTTCTTTACAGACATACAAAATTAATAACAAGAAATTAAAAGTGAACCCTTAAATAATCATAGGATTTTTAGGAGAGAAAGACCCTTGAAGGTAATTAAGTCCATTTATAAATTTAATTACAAAATTAAATTCTCTTACTATAGAAACAAGGATTAGAAGGTTAAGTCACACTGTCTATTAAAAAAACACAAGCTGTCGCTCTGGCTAGTGTGGGTGGCTCCATGGATTGAGTGCCGACCTGTGTGGACCAAAGGGTCACCAGTTCAATTCCCCGTCAGGGCACATGCCTAGGTTGTGGGCCAGGTCCCCAGCAGGGGGCATGTGAGAAGCAACTACACATTGGTGTTTCTCATCCTCTTTTTTTCTCTTCCTTCCCCTCTCTAAAAATGAATAAATAAAATCTTTTAAAAAACCCCACAGGCTTTGGAACTAAACAGCGTGTATTCTGATCGGACTTGTCAAGTATGCAGAACACAACTTACCACTGCCCCGTGGTGGCCCCGTGAGGGCCATAGTTATACCTGCCTCCTAGAGTTATGATAATGCAGTGAGGAAACAGATAAAAAGCTTTTAAAACACACACAGTAATCACTTAAAGTATGGTAGCTATTATTTTACTGTAATTGTGGTATGATTTATGTCTTGCGATTTTTATTGTATCATGCTGTCTGTGTTAATTAATACCTTAGTGATCATGTCTCATGATAATTAAATTCAGGTGTATTTTTCTTCAAGTATCATGACAATTTCTTAT
The DNA here is from genome assembly GCA_004026765.1 of Micronycteris hirsuta. Lineage (NCBI taxonomy): Eukaryota > Metazoa > Chordata > Mammalia > Chiroptera > Phyllostomidae > Micronycteris > Micronycteris hirsuta. The sequence goes on along the minus strand of PVJI01001619.1, from coordinate 18,853 downwards.
ATAGAAGTTGAGGTGCAATGTTTTCTTACCTATGAAGAAATCTGCGCACATCAGTATGGCTGTGCCTCTGTTTATTCGCTGTAAGAAGAGAACAAGCTACGCCCCATACACGGCTTCTGCTGAGTGGGTCACAGTTTAAGGTTCACTTTCACCCATTTTCCTGGGTGCAGTATGACCTGTTTGTTGCATCTCGCATGCAGCATGGAGATCTGCTGGTTTTGCCTGTCTGGTATTTGTTCCACCTTCTTTTGCTAGCTGCATCTTGATCTAACTTTGGGGAAACTGGCCCCCACCCTGCTTACTCCATGTGTTCTGGTGGAAGATATCCTCCTTGCTCAGCTCCAGGCCTGGGCAATGAGAACATTGCATGTCCTTGGACTTATGATTAATTAAGGAGTAAGCTGTAATTCAAGAAAGACCAATGAGAGCTCTATCTGAGACTTTTGCTGCAACTATTGAAACAGAAATGCACTTTTCCCTACTGGGTTGCTGGGCAGATGGGGGAGAGCTTGCTGTGAATGAAACCAATATAAAGTAAAGCCCAGAAAAGACATAGTTGCTGTACTTTGAGTACTTGCATTCAGCAAGTGCATCTGCCTCAGGCCTTTTTTAATGGCCTGAGCCAATAAATTCCTATTTTGCAAAATATAGTAGGAGTTGAATTTCTGTCAGTTGGAACCCAGATTTCTGACTATAGATGATGATGATGATAAAAAATAATAGCTATTATTAATGTAATCTTAATTATATGGCAGATAATTGGGTTAAGCACTTTCCATTCACCATGCTTTTTGATCTTCATTCATTACAATAAGTATTTTTAGTTAATTTCAAAGCCTGTACTCTTAACTGTGGCACTCAACTATTTCCTCATTAAGTTGGCTTTATTGTTACTAGCAATAATTAACACGAAGCATGTATTAATAAAATTTTTAAAAGCACAATTAATAGGGGTCATCTGAGTGGAAATTTTTAGCTATAACTTTATAAAGGTTTTTAAAAACTACGTAAGTATAAGAATGGTTAAATATTCACACAACACAAAAGAATACAGACTAAAACTAAGGTGCCAATTTCTCCTTGCTCCTTTGGTTGGTCTTCCTTAGCTGTCACGTAGTGCCACCCTCAATAACGCCAGCCCGTGGACATCAGAACTAGGAAGGTCATTGTGTTGCGTGTGCATCTCAAGATACACGCCAACCAAATGGGAAATAGTTTTGGATAACACATAGTAGTTTATGAATTGAAGTTTATTGAATGAATGAATGAATGAATGAATACAGTCCTAAATCTTCCTCTTCCTCTTCTCTTTCTCTATCCCTCTCCTGCAGTTAATTTCCTAACCTGCTACTTCCCAGAGAAAAGGGAAGTAGTAAGAAAAGAGCTTCCTTAACTTTGCAACACAAAATAAGTCAACTACTTGTTCAGGCCTACCTCCCTGCATTCCTTTGTTACAAATGAGGAAATGAGGAAGTAGTCCTCTTTTGTCCAATTCCTCTTCCCTGTGCTTATTAGGCTCACAGCCTGCTCTACCTTACACGACCCATTTCCCACTTTCCCTCTGTCTCCTGAATGTTTAATTGTTCCCTCTCAATTGGCCCCTTGTATCAATACTTATAAATGCTTATACCTTTCCCTAATAAAACACTCTGTCTATGCCACACTCCCCCGCCAGCTCTGGGCCTGTCCCTTCCCTTCATAACCAAGTTGTTGGAAACAATTCCATTTCTTTATCTTTGTCAAGAACTGTGAAGGGACTGACATTGTGCCCCACTTTCAAGGTAACAAGGTGGCTGGTCACAGCTTCATGGATGCTACAGGACACCTAGATGCCTGGCTCAGAGGGAAGGGACTGCATCAAAAACATTTGTTAATGTAAAAAGCCCTAACAGCTGCTGAATGTCTGTGATGTGCTAGGCAGTGTTTTAAGTACTTTGATTTGCAGAACATACAGGACACTGAGAAAGAGAGGGTAACTTAGTCAAGGCCCACTCCGGAGCCGGTGGAGGATGCGCAGGTCTAGGCACCTGCAGCCCACACTCTGAAGCTCTGGAGGCACGCTTTCCTCACAACGTCAGAGCCATCCCATAGCCATTCACATACTATTTGCTTTACTGTATCAGTTGTTAGGACCAGTTCAAATAGTTACACTAGTCTTACATTGATATTCAGCAAAAGTAAATCATTTATAAATAGTTTTGTGGTATTTACCTTTGTCTCACTCTACATTATGGTTCTGTGAAAGTGAAAATTCTATTTGCTTATGCTATTTCAATCTTTCCCATATTACATTTGAATAATTAAAGAGTAATACAGATGATATGTCTAATAGAACTATGCAATATATGAATCATCCTTGTTACAGTATAGTTGCCTTTAAAATTAACTTTTTACAATGAATTTCTAACTAGAACCTATATAATGGGATTTGCTCTCAGTTCAAAGTTAACAGTACTCATTTCTCCAAAAGCTGTCAAAATACCACTCACACGACAATGTTTGGCGGTTGTGTACTGTGCTCTACACTCCAGCAGTTTCTTGTTTTATGCATTGCACCTTTTGTCAAATCCAGGAAGCTGGCTAATTTTTTCTTTGCAGTTCTGAAATAACCACTATAGTGGAATTCTTATTCAATGATATGTCTAATAAGTTATCTATCAACCATTTTGACTAAATGAAGAAAAAAGTTCAATAGGCTTTGATTATTCATGAAACTGAAGAGACAGTAGGAATCTAGTCTTGTTGATAAAAGATATGGGTTCATGTCATTTCTTATGGGAGAAATCTCTGAAACCAGTGCATCTACGTAAACTACCTTGTTTTGTAACACAGCATGTTAGTTGTGGTGATTTTAGGTGATCCACCAAAATGACCACAACTGTCTGCCTTTGTTCTGCATCTGTAGTTACATTGCAGTCACCAGACTCTCCACTCAGAGCGGTTTGCAGCTGCATTTTATGCGAGATGCTCTCTGCGGGCTGAGGCAAGCCAGCGCAGATGACTGATTTGCTAGCGCAACAGCTCGCACTCTCAGGAAACCACAGTCTGGTGTCTGTCACGTCCTGCCAGAGAATGCTCTTCTGTGATCACTGAACTCCAGGAACTCACAGTCCTTGAATCACAGAACAGTCTGGCTTACAAAACAAACCCTTCAGTTAATTCACCTCAATTCAGTAAATAGTAACTGAATGCCTATTGTGAGCAAGGTGAGTGCTGTGGGGGACATGAAGTAACCCAAACTACCTGACATTCCATTGCTTAATATATAAGGAAACCTATGTTCTCAAATCAGCACATTAAGACGCTGCTGCCCGCGCCCTTCCTGGTGAACATGATCCGGATCTTTATACAAGATTCACAAGTTTTCTTCTCATCCTTCTCAGCTTCACTTCTCAGCTCAGGCACCTCCTCAGGTTTCTGGACTTGGATGTTGCACATTCAAAATTTCCATGTGGGTATCTTCTAGGAACCTCAAAGTCAACATGCCCTGCATCCATGCCCTACGTATTGCCTGCCCTAAAAGTGGTCCTGCTTCCTGAGTGGCATGACCAGAGCGTGCACGAAGCCTGCTCGTCGCTCCAGACACACCACCTGCTCTGTCCTCGTCAGCCTCAGTGGCTCACTTCCCTCTGCGCTCGTGGGAGACTCCACGGGATGTCTCTCCTGACCCCACAGTCTGTCCCGAGGGAGCTTTCATGTACTCAAATCATGTTAACATGCTTTGTGTCCTGAAGACCCCACTTTCTGAATCATCCTGGAGCAGAGAAAACTATTAGTGAAATATTTTAATCTCTTCAGAAAGAAAAAAATCCCTGTTTCATTTGATTTCTACATTTTTAAAGGTAATTCCCCCATGTTATTTGCTTAAGAGCTATTTGTTCAACAAGCCTTTTAAACACACATATTCCAAGCATCTGCTCCTCACAGAAATGCCACGAGGTGGGTGTTGTAAGACACGAGAGTCAACTGCTGTGCCCAGAGCCGGACAGCCGCCAGGGTCTGAACGCACGGGTCTCTGACTGTAAAATCGAAGCCCTTCCTGCAAAGCTGCGCTACACACCTCTGAACTGCAGAGAAACGGGAGCAGGCATTTTTAAAAAAGCAAATATTTAAACAAATTCATTGTAAGGCATGATTATATGATGATACTCCTTAAGACATGTACCTTTAAAAGGTAAAAGTTGCTAACTAAAGTCTAAATTTATATTTTCCTCTCATTTTTCCACAAAAATTTGAATTTGCTTACAGTAGCAACAAATGAGAAATATAATAATAAAACATAGAGAACCGCCAGGGGGACGGTTGGGAAAGCACTGAGACTCTAGAACACAGCGGACATGTGTTACGTAGTACTGACACTGAGCCTCCAGGTCAGCCACCGGCCCCTCCCCTGGCCCAGGAGTCAGAGCCAAGGGGCCTGCAGCTCAGGGGAGATCCTCCCCCTCACCTCTGACCCCTCACAGGCCTCTGCTCAGATTCACCTCAGTGAGCCTTTGTGACTGCTGACTTGAAAGAGCAGCCCTGTCTTCCACCCACACTCCTGATCCACTTTCCATAGCCCTGCGGAACCCACTGAAGTATTGCTGATGTCTTCACTGTCTCTGTTTCCCTACTACAGTGCAAGATTAACGAGGGACGAAATGTGGGCCTGTTTCTGTGTGTTTCTTTGTACTCCAGGCACCTAGAACAGTACCTGCAAAGTGGTCACAGTGCAATATATCTTTTGAATGAATGAATGAAAAGCTATCAAGAAAGTGTATGCTAGCCAGACAAATAAAGAACAAATAATAAATACAAAAAACTGCCTCTAATACAATAGCTATAATTAGTTGCTAAAGCAATTGAGGTTCAATGATGCAAAGGAGAAAGAAAATATCTTTAGTATGTGGAAGTAACTGAAGTCTTAAAATATGGCGAAATGCTGAGTGCCTGAGGATAGAGTTCCAGATAGTTAATCATTTAAACTGCAAAGGAAAAATACTGTCATCTAGAAGTGACAGAATCATTATACCCTTTTCATTAGATTACTGTTAAGTAAACTTTGTACATTCAGAATACGGACGGAAGAAGTTTGGTGTTTTCTTTAAATGTTTTCTTAATATATTTATTGTTAAGGTTTTTTTTTTTTAAGATTTTATTTTTTGTTTATTTTTAGAGAGAGGGGAAGGGAGGGAGAAAGAGAGGGAGAGAAACAGCAATGTATGGTTGCCTCTCACATGGCCCTCACTGGGGACCTGGCCCGCAACCCAGGCATGTGCAATGACTGGGAATCGAACCGGGACCGCTTGGTTCCCAGCCCGTGCTCAATTCACTGAGCTACAAGAGCCAGGGCTATTGTTAAGGTTTTTTTTTTTTTTTTTTTTTTTTTAATTTTTTTTTTAAAGATTTTATTATTATTTTTAGACAGGAATGGAGGGAGAAAGAGAGGGAGAGAAACATCAATATGTGGTTGCCTCTCATGTGGCCCTCACTGGGGACCCGGCCCGCAACCCAGGCATGTGCCCTGACCGGGAATCGAACCGGGACCCTGTGGTTCCCAGCCCGCGCCCAATCCACTGAGCTACACCAGCCAGGGCTATTGTTAAGGTTTTTATACCAGGTATTTTTATTAATACGAAGGATGGTTATGCTAACTGGCTAATTGTTTGTGAAGAGATCACTTCATTCCTGCCTTTCTTTAAATTTAAAAGCTTAAATTAACGGTGATTCTATACTCCTGGGAAACTGTGGAACAAAGTCGTTGCTGAAACCAATAACCGTTCAACACATGGAGAAAATATGCCGGGATGATGTGAACAAGCAATCGGGGATTGTGTGCGAAGTGAAAATTATATATAGCTATGGAATCCTTCGGGCACTGATCTCGTTCTCATCAAATTTGTTTTTCAGTAGTTATCTTAGGACCAGGTGAATTTTAGTTATATACCTCAGCAGAAAGAACTTCAAATATCAATCTATTCTTGCTTTCCACAGGCATATAAATCATTCATTTTTACATATACATTGAATGTTTGTATACAATGTTACCATGGAAGAAGATTAGAATTAATATTTTCTAGCAGCATGAGGTACCATAAAGGGAGAGGTAATTCACAAATTAATCTACTCTGTGTAGCAAAGTTTAGAAACGTTTTGTTTACGTTTTAAGGAAATTAAGAATAAGCAAAAAACAAAAAAACAAAAAAACAAAACCAAAAAACGTGGTGTCTCTGTGGCAAACTAAGCATTGTATAGAACACTGTTTCGCCTTCATGGCTTTTGGGTTCTTTTACAGGTCTGTAAGTTGCAGACACTGATGCAAATGACTTAACTGCAGATACGCAAACAAATTCATTCCAGTGGAGGTTCAACTGTCTTTTCTCACTTTGACAATGGAAACACCCAGTTAGTTTCATGCCTGCTTGCAAGCTAATTCCGATAGACCTTTTCTCCATATGCATTTTTATTTCTTTAATTTCTCCTTTGAATTGACTGTAACATTTGCCTAGTCCTGTCATTAATAAGGAGTTAAATACTGTCCTTAACATGTGTTCATTTTATATGTAATAAGTGCTATAATTTTATCTCTTTTTGAAAATTACCCTCTATCTTTGCCATTATTGATGTGGATGATCTGAATTTTAACTTGTGTTAGTTCTGGGTTTCATTTACTATCTTTCCTATGTCCAGCTCAAGAAAAATTAAAAACAAAATTACAAATTTAGACCAATTACATAAATTAACAACACTCAATATTTCCAAATTCTATGTTCATTAGTCTTTATCTTTATTGATACTGTGGTGGTTTTTAGATGCAGTGTATCGAGAAACTCAATCCTTGACTGCAAGTATTGTAGGCTCTTCGGCTCAGCACTGTTAACACCACTATTTTCTTTGCTGTAGATTCTGCAAAGAGTATGTTCCTGTTAAAAGCAAAGTTCTGTCTCTTCAAAACAAAACTTTTTGTCAGAGTATTTTCCCTGGGAAGACACATTGCTTCAGCAAAAATGTCAGTTAAGTTTTTACCAGTGGTGTAATTTTGGATAGACATTTTTACAGACTATCTATGACCTCAAAGATGCCAAAACAATTATCAGAAGCATTTGCCATGCAATGTACTGTCTGCTCCCGTGGAGAGTATGTTGTAGAGCAAGCCTGGGAAGGACCAGTGGGAAGTGGTGAAGAATAAACACGTTAACAAACAAGGTGATTTCAGCTTCTGTGAGAGCTACGAGAAAAATAAAACAGTGCTTAGAGGCAGATGGGGAGACTGGAGGTCTTTCTGCAGAGGAGGCAGAGCTAGAATCTTGCAGAGGTAACAGGCAAGGCGAGGACAGGAAGTTCTGCAGAGGCAAGGTCTAGTGGCTGCAGATAGGATCGAGGTGACTAGGCTAGTGCAGTGATTTTGACTGTGATTCACAGTGAGAAATCCAGGCCCTCTCGTGGCCCAGAACCCAGAACCGTGCAGTCCACGACACGACACTCACAGCACATGTGAGGCACCCTGCTCACCACTGAGTGGACGTCACGGCGGATGCTAGCCGGGTGGTTGAGAGCTCAGACTTTCAGTGTGAGTTTGAATCTCACCTCTGCAATTTACTAACTGTGATGCTTTCAGTGTGTTGCTTAACCTCCCTGTGCTGCAGTTTTATGCTGCAGCTTCAAAGTGGGGACATTAAGAGTATCTCCTCAAGAGGTTTGGTACCAGATTTCCCTCCAGGAAAACTAAGCTGATTTATACTCTACTTTTAATGTATTATTTCACATACTGTTTCTCAAAACCCACACTGTTCGTCTTTTTAATCTTTAATAAATGGATGGGTAAAAAAATCATCCTGAACTGTTTAATTTGGGTTTCTTTCATACTAGCGAGACTGGGTGTGTTTCCTGCTGACTAGGTACTCCACGGAGCTGCAGCTTCATTCACTACAAAATGTGCCATATATGTCAATGTAAAAATTTACTAAATTATATGTTAAATAAATGTTTCACATATATGTAAAATACATGTTAAATGTAAAAATTTACTAAAATATAAAAATTTATTAACTATGAAAAGCTTCACCCAACTGCAGCATTATAGGTGATATAATTTATAACGTATTTATTATATTTATAACTTGTGTCATTTACAATTAAATGCAAAAGTACAGCACCCTTTTACAGTGAACTCCCCCTAAACTATGTAGAACAAATAAAGAAAAACTATTTTTAAGGAGATAGATAAAAATCATTGAGAATATCAGCTAGTTCTTGAATTAGACTTTGAAATTATTGTAAACTGAAAAATACTAAAATTTATATTCATTTGAGTTCTAACCACCATTGTAAATAGCCACAATCAAACATCTGTCCTTAAAAATGACTTTTCTTGGCCGTGGCAGCGACAAGAGCTTCTGCTCCACAGGATGGCCTTTGAGAACCAGAGAGTACAGAGTTCTGAATCCAATCAGATTCGTGACCTTTGCTGGTCACTGGAAACCAAAATTACATTCCTTGCCTCTGAAGATGGTCTGCATAAGTCCAAGTAAAATTCTCATCAAGAGGATGAAAATAAAACCAGTTTTTAAAAATTAGTGGGAAGAGGGAATAAAAAAATCTCAAACAAATATTAGAAAAAATAATATCAAAGGGAATACAGAAAAACCGCAAATAGAAATTTCTTACCACTGTGCTCAGATGTTAAACATTAATAACAACTTTATCCTTCTTTCTCCATAAACTTCCACCCCTGGTGCCAAGCCTCTCCTGGATCGAGCTCCGAGAGACTAGAGTTGCCGCCGTGAGAAGACAGCAACGAAGGCGCAGCCAGTGGTTTCCCCTCCCTTTGCCAGGACAAGGCGCAGCTGCTAACGCGGCGCCATGGAAAAAACACTAGGTATTGGAAAAGTTAGATCGGGAGATAGAAAGCACCGTTTCAATTAATTAGAAATTCAATTTCTTTGCTCTAATAAAACTACTCTTTGCTTGTCTTATCAGTTTTCTGAAGTACACACACACAAATATACAACTGAAACGTGACTTGTGGGGACTCGAGGTGTGTGAAGTGGGCGCCTGCAGCACAGAGAAGACGGAAACCGAAGACGGCGAGGCCAGGGCCGGGCGGAGCTGTGACTGGAGATACAGTTTCTCCACTGGCCTCGAAGGGCACGGCCGGTGCCTGTGCTCCCAGCTTTCCCTGTGCCCTTGCTTGACCACTTCTCCTGAACAGGAAATTGGGAGTCTGTGGCACAGAGGAGGGTGGGCCTTCTTTCTCGTGACTCACAGCAACAGCAGAAGGAACTGAAGAGCTACAGGAAAGCAATATAACCGGTTTGGGGGTGATTGTCTTTTTAGAGAAATGATCAGGAAGTTGTAATAGTTTATTCAATAAGTCAATATTTATTGTGTGGAGATCTGAAAATTACATGTACTGAAATACGTTTCTAGTATGTGTTTAGTTGAGAGGAATGATTCAGAGATTCCACTCTGAACAATGCTTTGAAGAGAATGAAAGATGCCTGTGATGCGCAAATATCATTCCCTGGGTGACCCTAGCAACTGGTGGGCGAATAGGATGAGATGAAGTTTAGGCCTGAATTTGTCTAGACTCACAGCACTTGCTGGAGTGAGGCTTGTAAACACTTTGAGAAGACATGACAGGAAGTGGGTATGAACTACACAACCTGAGGGAGGCCCTGCAGGGGGGCTCTTTGTGCACACAGGACACCTGGGCTCCGGTCTGCTCCCGAAGGAGCTGGGTCTAGGACCTAGAACAAGCCACTTGGCCAGGGACAAGTGTTGGCTTCTCACACCTTACCGAGAGTTCAAGTATAACATCTAGGGAAAACAGGTAAATCACTGTCTTATACATATGTATCATCAGTGATCCTACATGGAAGGGCAAGTGTGAATGCTGTGGGGTGACTTATTTATTCTCTGTGCCTGGCCCACTCCAAGTGAGGCCCGTGGGCAGCGTCAGCATCACTTGTCAGAGATGCAAAGTCTTAGGCCTCACACCAGACCGTTTAACAAGAGACGACACATATGCACATTAAGGCTGAGGGGCACTGTTCCAGTCCACTTTCCTCCTTGGGTGACTTTTTAACTGCAGAATCTGGGAAACCCAGAAACCACATTTCTTCACATTTCTTTTCAGTTAGGGTCCTGCTTGGAAATCAGGTCCAAAAGAAAACACACACCAACTGTGTGCCTGGGCCTGCTGCAAGCACTGTATACACAGCAGGAACTCATAACCCTCCCCCAAGCCTTGTGGGATCGCTACAGCTACTCTTCCCCTTATGCAGAGGGAGAAACCGAAGCCTGAGAGGTTGAAGTTACAGTTACTATGCAGCAGAGTTAGGAGCCAAAGCTAGGTATTCTGAACCTAGGATCTGTACTGTTAATCACATAGCTTGCTGCATAGCTTGATGCTTGGTCAAACGGAAAGCAGAAGACCTTCCTGCACTGCCTTTTTTTTTTCTTAAAGATGATCTTGTGGAACATATTTTAGTAAGTACTGTTTACAGAAGTTCCTCCATGTATTTACTTAAATATCTAGGAGCCAGTATTGGTCTGAAAGTTCCAGGTACTGCAGAGGCAAGAAATGGAAAGGCAGTATTACCATTTGAAGGGAAGAAAAACCAACCTTCTACATAGAGTGGATGATCACATACCTGGAAGATCCAAAATAAACAAATCTAAGAGATACTGGTATTTATGAGTATTAGAATCAATAAAAGAGTTTGGAAAAGTAGCTACTTAAAAACTAAATACATAAGAACCAACAGCTAAAAACCAGCAGCAAAAACACAATATGGAAAGAAAATCTGTTTCACAGTATCAACAGCAATACAAAGGCTTAACAGCTGTAACAGTTTTAAAGCTAGGCCGAAACTGGATTACTCAACGACCAGGAAAAAAAAAAGGTTAGCTCCACACCTTACATTATACATGGAGTTATTCAAAAGAGATTAAATACATAGAGTGAAAAAAGAAAAATGTAAACACACACACAAAAGAAACTATTGATGGATTTTGACTGATTATAGAATTAGAAAGACTGTTCTAAACAATAGATGTGTGTGTGCATGTGCATGAAGTTACCAAAAATCCTCTGGCTAATAAAAAATGTAAAGCATTTCTAAATTGAAAACATCATAAGAAGAAGTATAAAGTGAATAGCAAGCAGGCAACTATGTGAAATAATGGATAAATACAATGATGTCAGAAAAAATGGTCAAAGAACATGATTTGAAAAGAGATACAAAAGTTCAACATGTCTATGAATGGTTCAGTAAACCTCTCCAGCAATATCTTACCATAATGAGGCAGTCGTGCCTACTAAATTGGCAAAGATTAATCTATAATCACAACTGTCCACGGCTGGCATGGATGATTCCCCTCGGCTCCCACTGCAGAATGTGCGGTGGTGCACCCTTTCTTGGATGCAAGTCTTTAAGATGTTTCAGATTTCAGAGTATGACTCACTGACCTAGTTCCACTTCTAGGAATCAATTCCAAGGTAGAGCTTGAGGATTTACAAGCAAAGATTTTCATTAGAGCATTATTATTAAAAGTAAACTTAAGGCAACTTAAATGTGTCATGTTGGGGGAATGGAAAATTAGGCAGCCCTAAAAATAATTTTAAGCTGAATTTTTGATAAGTTGGAAGAATGATACTACATGAAAAGTAGATAAAACAAGATACCAAATTCAAACATTACATTAAAATATGTTAAAAATATAGTATGTTCATATACATGCCTACAGAGAGGTATATGAATGTACTATTACTAAACAATTGATATTTTAAAAAAATATGACTTGAAGTGAGATTCCAAATGCTTTTGTTTTCATTATTGGATATGTCTATATTTTACATTTTTCAAGGCACACATTACTTTTATAATAATAAAGAAAGGGCTTAAAGCTGAAGATGATGATTCTAAAATCGACCTAAAGTAGATGGGGCCTCTCCTGGCTCCAAGTAAGTAGGGCCGCCTCAGGCTCTCCAGCCCGTGGACTCTTGCACCAAAGCACACGCCACTCGTGTGGAAGATGCATGAGAGAGGGGGCCACAGATGCACAGGCCCCAGCTGTGAGCTGGGCAGACACTCCTGCACAAAGCCAACTGGCATCCACAGTCATGGACAGGACCGATCATCACTCAAGCACCAGTCACCCACAGGCATGAGGGGACTGTGCCTGTTGCTGCAGCTACTTGGGCATCTAGTCTCTCCCCTGGCTAATCTCTCCTAGAGGCCGGACTCCCTCTGCCAACTTGACACAGTTCCTCCAACCAGAGGACTTGAACCATTCTTCCAGGTCCCTTCCTAAGATGCGTGATTTTAGCTAGGACTTCTCTGTCAATCATCCCACCTGGAAAGAATCAGGCCGAAGGACAGAGGAGCCTCTAAAGACAAATTGCAAACTTAGGTGCTTTCACGTGGCCAGCAAACCTAACACTGACAGTATTTCAGTTATTAAAGAAACAACTGTAGCTCTGGCTGGTGCAGCTCAGTGGATTGAGTACAGGCCGTGAAGCAAAGGGTCGCCGGTTCGAATCCCAGCCAGGGCACATGCCTGGGTTGCAGGCCAGGTCCCCAGTGGGGGCCACGTGAGAGGCAACCACACATTGATGTTTCTTTCCCTCTCTTTCTCCTTCCCTTCCCCTCTGTCTAAAAATAAATAAATAAAAATCTTTAAAAAGAAAGAAAGAAGCAACTGTATTAATACCAGTATTTCAGTGTTACTTAAAATAGATTCCAAAATGCAGGTGATTTTTAATCTGGTATCATAATAGCAATGATCCAAAAATACATGCGTATAGTCAAAGATGAGGCAAGAGCCTTCAGGCTGCGGAACCAGCACGAGCCTTTCAGACAGGAGTGGAAAGAAAAGTCGGTGAAGGAGAGGATGTGTGTGGAGGAGCCTGTAGTCTGGGGAGGAAACCTGCCCCATAAAATTATCAGGTAAGGCAAAGCTCTGAGAAGGAAACAACTGCAAAGGGATGAATGCAGAATAGCTACGCTGGCTGGAGCTGCCGCATTCGAAGGAGCCTCCGGTTCTCCCTCTGGGTATGGGACTCTGGACACCACGGGAGCCGAGAGCAGAGGGAGGCCTCCGCCTCGTTTCCAGCTAGTTTGTGTTGGTTCTGTTTCTGTTTATATCATGCTTTCTATTGAAAAGTTCTGTTTCAGTTCTAAATATCTAGTTTACAAACCAAGTTTTCAAAACTATTCCATTTGTAATTTGGAGTCTATGTGTCCTTAAAACAACAAAACAAACATACATCCCCTTAAGAAAAACTCAGTAAAGCAACCCCTTAGGATATGTTTTATAATGTAATTCCATTTACTTCTACCTCAGAAATCTTTATGTCTGTAGTTATCTCTAAAATCATTGTGAGGCAGTGCATAACAATTTTCAATTCATTTGCAGAACTTGGAAGAGAGCCTGTGTGATATTACCAAGAAGTGACTTACCACAAAAGCTTGCCTGTTACATCAAGGGGTGGGTTGCACCAAGTTTTTGTTTTTCTTTGGGGGGCACTTCTTATAAGAAGTTTTTCTTTAGTGCCAATATAGGAGGAAACACATATCTTAGGCATAATTTTCAATTATTGTTTGTGTAAGGTTAGATTACATAAATAAATGTGATAAAAATAAAATGATAACATTTTCACAGGAGTCCAGGAATATGAATTTCCATGACATGCAATGAAAGAAGCAGATATGCAGAGTGATGTTTCCTAAGATATAGGTTTCCTTATTATTATTATTATTTTTATTTGTCTCATCCCGTTTCTTTGTACCATAAACAACTTTAGTAAGGCCGGAGCTACTGATGATGCAAAATCCACAGAAGCTTAAATGAGGTAGCCTTACAAGTATTTGAAAATTTACCTTGGGAACTTCAAAGGGCTCCTGCACACCCCATTGCCATGTGAGTTCCTGTTGCCTTTTCCCTTCACTTTTCCAGTTGAACAACTAAAGTAAGAGGAAACTAAGCCCTTTAGCTACTGAGTCATGGTACAGGTAACTGGAAAAAAACCAACAAGAAGAGAATCGGGAATCTGCCACCTACCAGCGATTCCCTTCGTTGTCACAGGGTGAAAAACTACAGTCCACATGGTGAGTGAGCCTAATACAAAGGCATAATTCTCGTGTGCCACACACGGTTCTTTGTTTCCTAAATCAAATGTTGAAAATAAAAGTTACACTTTAGCTATCAATGCCTTTCATGATGACACAGGAGTTTGTGAAATGTGACGAGAAGGCACCGAGAGGAGGCACGCGTCCGTGGACTGTGCGCCCCTGGGCGCTGCAGAGCGAGCCGCGTGTCCTGGCTCCTCGGGCTGAGCTGGGGGCGAGGGGAGGGGTCTGTGGGGCCTCGTCATTGTGCCGCCGTGGGGAAGGCACCCTGGCAACTATCCCATTTCTTTTATTAAATGTCCTGCCCAATCACGGAGATATCGCACTGCATTTAATGAGAGCAAACTTGTCATCTCAACCCCCCTACCCCGACCCAGCTTTCCCCGTACCCGCGCGGGCCTCGCACCTTTCTCCACCTCTCTGCGAACTGAAAGCAGCTGCTTCGCTTTTTCACTTTTAAAAGGAAACTGAGGTGACCAGCGCGTTCCTGCGCAGAACTCGCCGCGGGGAGTCCCTGTTAGACGCCCGCTGGGACACAGGCCTCTGGCTCAGCGCCCACCCGCGGGCCCCGCGCACCTGTCCGCTGCGGCGCGGGAGGGCTGCGCGCGGAGCCACGTGCGCGGAAGCCCCCAAGCCGCGGCGGCGACTCGCGCGCCTCCGCGGGCTCTGCGCGCCCCCGCCCCGCCCCGCCCCGCAGCGCCCCTGGCCCCGCGCACCTGCCCGCGCTGCTCCGGTGGCCGCCGCCTCGGGCTCGCCCCGGGGCCGGGCTCGGCCCCCGCCGCTGCCCACTCCGCCAGCGCGTCCCAGTCGTCGCCGCGCGCCCTGCCGCCTCTCAGCTCCCGGGCCGAGCACATTGCGCCGCTGAGGGCCGCCCAGAGCTCCGCAGCGCCCGCCCCGCGGACTCGGGGAGGGCGCACCTGGGGCGGGGCCGCGGGGCGGGCGCGGCGGAGTGTCTGTGTGGGTGACCCGGTCTGTGTGTGTGACCTGTGTGTGCGAGTGACGGACACCTGCACACAGAGTCGCTGTCCCGTGTGGCCCCTCGGAGGTTGCCTGGCGCTGGGGCGTGTGGGGGTGCTGCTGGCCGCTGTCAGTGGGAGCGGTCCCACCCTGCCTGGAACGCAGGCTCTCCGCCTCTTTTGTTCCTTTGTCTGCGCTCTAGTGTCTCAGCGAAGTGCTCGGTAGCCCTGCCCGGTGCTTCCCGACTGTCTGTTGGTTGTCCAGCGTGGGAATGTAGCTGCCTTTCTGTACATTTCTATAGATGGGTAAGGATATGTCTCTGTCAGCGGTTGTTAAGCTGGACACATGTAATTTCTAAATCATTTTCTTATTACCTGTAATATTGTGATTTTATTATATATATTTATATTTATATTTGGTCTTCATCCTATATTACTGGCTCAGAGCTGCTGAAACTCTTGGAATTTCCCAAGTGTCAAAAGTGACAAAGGTCTCTCTGTGAATGACGTTTGGACCCACCTGAGGATGGGGCTGATGGGATGGAGCTAGCCCAGGGATCAGAGGGTTTGAACGTCCAGTCCCAACCTCCCACCTCCCACCTCTCTGGAGGGCCCAGGGGCTGGAAGTTGAACCCATCACCAGTGGTCAGTGTGTTAATCAGTCATGCCTACGTAAGGAAGCCTTCACAAACCCCCAAGGATTCAGAGCTTCTGGAGTGGTGCAGCCCCCGAGTGTGAGGAGAGAGGACCTAGGAGCTCTGCATACCTTTCCACACACCTGGTCCAAACTGCCCACCACCTGTGTCCTTCATAAGCAACTGGTAAATGTAAGTAAATGTTTCTCTGAGTTCTGCAAGCCGTTGTGGAAAGTTGCGATGGAACCTGAGAGAGGGGGTTTGTGGAACCTCCAATTTATAGCCAGTCAGTCAGAAGCACAGGTAACAACCTAGCCTTGTAACCGGCATCTACAGTGTTGGAGGCAGGCAGAAGTCTTGTGGAGTGGAGCTCTTAACCTGTGACATCTGTGATCTATCTCCAGGTAGATAGTATCAGAACTGAGTTAATTGCTTGGTGGTGTTCGAAAACTCACATCAAACTACCCTGCCCTAAAGGGAGGTTGAGGGGCACTTAAATAAAATATTAAATTTTCTGTGTCTCTTATCTGTTCGTTGAGAAAATGAAATGATAGACTATCACATAGATAAAGCATCAGGCTCTTTGTCAATGGAAAGTAATTGTGTGCCTGGCTATGGAGGAGAAGAGCAGTTCTCCTGGCCCCTCGAGTGTGGCATACCACCGTGTCTCCCTGCACCACGCCAGCTGCGCCCCAGAGACGAGATGCTTCAGCTGGAGGGAGCAGATTTGGCCTAATTGGGTGTCTGGTCACCAGGGCTGCTTTAACTCTGGCAAAGTGGATACTGTCAACATCAGTGACCCCTTCAATGACCTCAGCTACATGGTCTGCGTGTTCCAGTCTGAATCCACTCATGGCACGTTCAAAGGCTCAGTCAAGGCTGAGAACGGGAAGGTTGTTGTCGGTGGAAAGCCCATCCCCATCTTCTAGGAGCAAGACCCCACCAACAGGAATGAGGTGATGCTGGTGCTGAATGTGCTGTGGAGCCCACTGGTGTCTTCACTACCTGCGGGAAGGCTGGGGCTCACTTAAGGGTGGAACCAAGGGGGTTATCCTCTCCTTCCATGGGCACCCCCGTGTGTGGTGGGTGTGAACCATGGCAAGTATGGCAACAAGACTGTCAGCAATGCCTCCTGCACCACCTGCCCAAGGTCACCATGACAACTTTGGCATTGAGGAGGAACCACTGCCACCCAGATGACCATGGGCCCACATCTGAGAAGCTTTGGTGGTCCAGGGGCTGCCCAGAACATCATCCCACCTCTACTGGCACTGCCAAGGCTCTGAGCAACATCACCCCTGAGTTGCACGGGAAGCTCACTGGCATGGCCTTCTGTGTCCCCACCCCAATGTGTCAGTTGTGGGTCTGACCTGCCACCTGGAGAAAGCTGCCAAATATGATGACATCAAGCAGGTGGTGAAGCAGGCGTCGAAGGGCCCCCTCCAGGGCAAGCTGGGCCATACTGGGGGCCAGGTGGTCTCCTGTGACTTTGACAGTGATGCCCACTCCAGCGCCTTTGATGCCGGGCTGGCACTGCCCTCAATGACCACTCTGACAAGCTTGTTTCCTGGCATGACAATGAATTTGGCTACAGCAGCAGGGTGGTGGGCCTTATGGTCCACATGGCCTCCAGGAGTAAGAGCCCCCTGGACCACCAACACCTGGGAAATTCTGGGGAGAGGAAGAGAGGCCCTAAGGTACTGGGAAGTCCTTGCCCCAAATCGATCCAGGGACTCTCCTGGCCACCACTTTCCATCCAGACCCTCAGGAAGGAGAGAGGCCTCACAAGCTCTACCTTGTCGTGCACCATCAATAAACTTCATTCTACCCAGCACCCCCAAAAGTTATTTTGGATCTTCTATTAAAACCTCTTCAGGACCAGACAGGGAATTAAATCAGGGGAACATTAAGGTGTGTTTTAAACAACTGTTTCCTGTTTTTGGTAGTCAGGCAAATAGAAACTAGAAAATATGCCTTTTGCTATCACAAATTAGAAAGAAAAGGATTCTGGTTTATTTCCTTTCTTATAAGCCTTTTTACACCCAGAGGAAAGTGATTATATATATAAACATTCCAGAAATGAGTGCTGCAAGGGTAATCTGAAAAGATTCCCTCGTTTGCCTCATTGCTTTCCTCTAATGTCAGCATTCTTATCCTTGAAGTTTTGCTTTGGCCCTTAGTAGTTTTTCTTATAAAAAGTGGCTATATATATATATTTAAAATACTTTAGAATTATATATAATGGCACATAGAATGCAGAAAACCAAGATGAGGAGAGAATGAAGAGAACATAGAAAACAAAAAGAGTGAGGAAAGAATGGAGAGAGCATAGAAAACAACAACAAAAAAAGAAAGGAAAATGCAGAGAATGCAGAAAATAGAAGAAGGAGAAAACAGAGAGAACATAGAAAATGGAGAGAACTAGAAGAGAATGGAGAGAATGCAGAAAATGGAGAAAATGAGAACATGGAAGATGCAGAAAATGGAGAGAATGCAGATAACAGAGAACAAGAAGAAAACAACAGAGAAAATGAAAAGAATGAAGAGAGCATGGACCGAATGCAGGGAAGGGAAGAAATGAGAAAAGAATGGAGAGAATGCGGAGAAGATGGTATGGATGCAGAAAATGGAGAGAACAGGATTGGAGAGAATGCAGAAAACAGAACGAGAAGAAAGCAGAGAGAAGGAGGAGAGAATGGAGAGAGAGCAGAGAATGAAGCAAGTGAAAATGGGAAGAACATAGAAAATGAAGAGAATGTGGACCATCTTATTAAAGTGTATTTTTACTAAGAAATCACCCATTTTCTCAAGGTTGCCAGTTTGATGCAATAGGTTTTTCTTATTTGAGTCTTTATTTTTTCTTTCTATTGTTGTACAGAATTGTTAAAATTAATAAACATATTGATACATTATTATTAACTAAAGTCTATGTTTTATTCAGTTTCCCACTGTGGAGGTGACACGCATGTCTCTGAGGGACCATACGTAAAGAGCCTAGCTCCGTGTGGGTTCCCCGTGAGAATAAGCGTGGATCATATCTGTGGGTTTAGAACTCTCTGGTAGGAATTTGGCAAAAATGTGTTATTGACTTGCTGATCTCTGTTCAATCACCCTGGTCTTATCTGACACCAGAATCCACTTCGTCATG
>PVJI01001618.1:20307-173338 GCA_004026765.1 Micronycteris hirsuta | reverse complement strand
GTTACTTGTAAGTGGTATTATAAGTAATAAAATTTGTGAATAACTTTCCTGTTTTTTAAATTACAGGAAGTTCAAAGTGATTTATGCAATAGTGTTACTCTCACTTTATTCTAATATGGTTTTTAGGAGGAAGAGAAGAGGAGGATTTATACTTAGGGCTCTAGGTACTACTACATCCCCAGCTGCACCTGGAATATGTCGCTTGTCATTCCACATGTGTCTTAGGGATCAGCTAGAATGCTTTCTGCTGTAGGTAAAAGAATACCTAGATAAAAATGAATTAAGTTAATACAGACCTATATAATTTTACTGGACTGGTATCTCACAAACAGATGGTTCTACAACTAGATCAAACATATGAAAGCTATAGATGTAATTTCTGCAAGTCTCCTGAACATCTTAACCTGTGCCGTGATAACTTATGAGGATGTCTTATGATACATCCTTGAGGAACAACATTCAAAGCAGGAAGGAGGGAAAATGCAAAAATGGGGTTTGTTCCTCTGCCTTTTTCATTAATAATCTTTTCACAGAAGCCCAGAAAGAATTACTACTCTTTGCCTTATTGGCCAAAACAGAGTCACATACCTAACACGTAGACCAGCACTTGCACAATGAAAGATGATTGCTGGAACTTCATTAGACTCTTCGTGATTCATTCCCTGAAAGAGGGCCTGCTGCCCGTCTATCAAGGGAAAGAGAGGAGGAAATGACTCTTTCATAGGAAATTAATAGTGTCTATATGGTGGCTTGAGAGGTGATTTAAAGAGATTTATTTGCCTTATAAGGATTGTGAAAGAAATCTCCTTAGCTTTTGGAAAATGTGTTTTCCTAAGAACACAGCAAATCCTCTTCAAAGATCTCAAAACTCAGGTCACTCTATAGATTATTAGCTAATGAAACACATTAGAAGAGTGTTTTCCAAAGTGTGTTCTCTGGAAGAATACGCCCTATTATGAAATAGTCTATGGTCAGATAGATTTGGGAAATATTGCATACTATACCCTCACAATGCAAATTTTATAATTCAGTTCAGCACAGCACAATCTCTGAGAAGTATTGCAATAAAGAGTACGTTCAGCCCTGGCTGGTGTGGCTCAGTGGATTGAGGGCTGGCCTGTGAACAAAAGGGTCATCAGTTCAATTCCTAGTCTAGAGCACATGCCTGGGTTGCGGGCCTCGTCCCCAGTAGGGGGCATGTGAGAGGCAACCACACATTGATGTTTCTCTCCCTCTCTTTCTCTCTTCCTTCCCCTCTCTAAAAATAAATAAATAAAATATTTTAAAATAAAAAAAAAAGAATACGTTTAGTTTTGGTTTCACTTGTACATTTAAAGGGGTTTTATAAGGCCTCATAGGACTAGGGATACCAGAAAACTAACCTGACTTGCTATCTCTGAAGATGAAGTGGGAGAGTACATCTTTGACAAATGAAAATGGAACCCATCCACTGACCTCCAGGAGTACCTGGGGGAATTTTTCTTTCAATGACTACACACCTGGGTCCCAAACTTCCTCTGGTGCCTCTTCTCTGGAAATGGTTCTAATGACAGTACATGTCGATTTCAAGCATGCTATTAAACTTGACCAATATCCGGGAATCTCAAAGATTAGATTGAACATATTAGAGGCAGGATATGAGCAAAAATATGACTCTGTTCTACCTTTGCACACATTTTAACTCTTAAGTCACATACTCTTCTTCCCTTGTCAGCCTAAATGTCCCTCCTCTAAACTATGGGCTAGGATTAGGGAAGGAGGAGGTTGGTAGTTAAGGCTTGGGTCCCTTTTCTCTAAGGCCCCTTCTGAATTCAAACAATTTCCATTCTTTTTCCCAGATACAGCTGTAACTTCTAGTTAACTGCCTTCCCCCAACCCCCACCGGTTTCACGCCTCAAGGTATGCTTAGTGCAAACAGTCTGATTTGTCTCTGTTTTTACTTTACTCACGCACATCTTTATTTTGATATTTATATTCTTTTCCTATTCCCATCATAGTTTCTATTACATAAATGACTTCTCATATCAATGCAGATAATTCCCATATCTATACCTCAATTCTAACCCCTTTTTCCTGTCTTATGATGCAGTCTTACACATGGAACCATGGCCTAGGGCTCTCTCTGCATTTGACATCTCAAGGTGTCTAATATTGACTTTATAATCCTCCTTCAAAAAAATTATATTTGAAAAATCACTCATATATGTGTTCAAGTTGAATCGTCAGAAAGTTCCTAGCCATCTTTAACACACAAATTTTCTTTCCCCAAAATTTAATCAGTTATCCTGTCCCGCCAATTTTTTCTCCATAATATTGTTTCTCTATCTTTTACTCTTCAATTTCTAGCTACTATTTTCATTCAGATACTCAGATTTCATTATCCTTGACTTGGTCGACTTAAATAGCCTCTAGACTTTTCTTTAAAAAAGAACTTCCCATCTGAGCTACTGCTAAATTGACTTTCTTAAAGCACAGTTCCAATCATGTCATTTTCCTTTGAAAAGTCCAAGAGACTCCCTATTGTTCAAAGAATATTGCTGTAATAGAGAGAACATGACTTTTAGGTCAAACAGAACTGGTTTAAATTTCTGTCACATCACTTACTGACTGTACGTCATTGGTCAGACTACTACAATTTTTGAAGGCTTCAATTTCCTCTTCTGTAAAGTGTGCCTGATGATACTGTGTTAATGGTGGTGTCATAATAGAGAAGGTCATTTATGACCTGACCTGTAAACCACCCAGCACTCTGCCGGACATGCTATAGGCATCCAGTGAACTGACAGCCTACGCATTCGGTTAGACTCTTTGTCTCTTTTTCCAAGATTCATTAGCCCAACACTAAAAGTTCTTCAGAATTTACAGATGAAATATAAAAATTACTGCACAAGTTAGAAACAAATAGATTAAAAAAAGACGTACATATGTGTACATATCAATATAGATATAGATATTTGTATATATGAGTGTTTCTTTTTCTACTCATGGGGACCAGCTTACTAGACCTAAAAGCAAATGGAGAAATAACAATAAATTAATGGTTTGGAGTACATACATTTTTAAGGAAAGCTCTCTATCAAAAATAACAAAAATAAATGAGATTCTAAAAATATATAATACATAGCAACAAAGGTTAAAGGCCTGTACAAAAGGCTCTGACAAACTAATAAGAAAATACAACAAAGAACATGATATGATAATTCGCAATATAAGATGATATGTGATGAGTAGATATTGAATATGTATAACTTTAGTAATAATAACTGAAGTACTAAAAATTAACATACCATGTCACTAAGGCACTATTTAAGTTATTTTATTTAGTTACGATCTTTCCCACTGTAACTTCCACTGATGTTCCTAATTCAGCCTCTGAGTCAGCATAGAAAAGACAAGGGGACTAAATTATAATAGAAAAAAATACAATAAAGATTAAATTTAAAGAAAAGACAAAACCTTACCACAGTGTCTCCTTCTATTAATTGAAGAAATTTATGATTCCGTCCCTATAGACTCTTTACCTGATAATGCTACTGCCTTTAGTGAAAACTTGCATTATTTTACTGAAAGTTTATTCACCATTTCAGCACCCAGAAATGTTACAAACTTTCAGAAAACATTTGACTATAGTACCGAGGTTTGAGAAAGTAAAAACCCTTGGTATAATGTGATCAGAGTATGGCAGACATATATTTAAATCCGTGGTTCTCAGTTGGGGACAATCAGGGTATTTGATAATGTCACAAGATATTTTTGATGGTCACAACTAGAATAAGACTATTTACTAGTAGAATCTAGTGGGTAGAGATACTGGTAAACATCTTGCAGTGTACAAGAATTTTTCCACCAGCACAGTTATTTAGTCCAAGACCGCAATAATGCTGTGGTTGAGAAAACCTGATTTAGATGACGATTTAAGTAATACTGTGTCCAAAGAAAATAAACACATTTTTAAATTTAAAATTTTTGCTAACTTTTTCAGGGAGAGGGCCTTTATATTAATGGATATGTCAGGCTGTGAAAAAGATTATTCTCTGAATAACTTAAAGGGCCATTAAGAAATTTCCTACCAGTAAAGCTCTGGCCTCAGCTATGGTCTTCTAGTGCATCTTACTCTCTTCAGGAAATACACTTGCATTCAGTTAGAGAAATGTATTATTTTTCTTGCAATCTTGCCTATGGCATTATTTCCTACTTATGTTTCCAGAGTGCTATGCAGACTTTAAAAGAAAATTGGTTTTGCATCTAAGGGATCAACTATAGGAGACTGTTCTGCTTGGCGTGGGCCCAGCTCCCACTTGGAAAGGCCAGAGGAAAGCACAGTCAGCACACAGGACCCACGCCCACAGATAGGTTCTCCTGTGGGGAATCAGGCCTGCATTGTACCTAGGCTGCTTTGAGACTTGCTTTTTGCTAAAACTCCC
Source organism: Micronycteris hirsuta (assembly GCA_004026765.1). Lineage (NCBI taxonomy): Eukaryota > Metazoa > Chordata > Mammalia > Chiroptera > Phyllostomidae > Micronycteris > Micronycteris hirsuta. The sequence goes on along the minus strand of PVJI01001618.1, from coordinate 168,914 downwards.
TCACCCTGAATTGAGGTAGCTAACATTTACTGCATATCTTTAAAGTGACTTCCTAAAATCTATGCTAAACCTTCCAAGGACGAGTGTAACCAGTTCAACCACTTTTCCCTTTATATTTGCAAATATCCTTCTTTTTTGATATAATTAGCAACATCTTCTCTTTTGTTTTCTGTAAAAGGTAACCACCTAAAGCGAACCTGTGCCTAGTAAATGAGGACCATCCTCAATGTAATATGCCCAGAAAAGCAATAAAAGCCTGTCAAGGCAAGGGTCAGATTGCTCTTCTCTTGAGAGAGTGGCCACGCAGTCCCTTTCCTTCCACAGGATTCGGGAGTCCGTGTGAATTTGTCTCGTCTCAGCCACAATGCCCATGAGCCGGGTCCGCATCAATCAACAAAGCAACAATTTGTAGTTAAATAGATTTAAATGGCAGAGTTCTTACCAAACAACCTCATAAAATTATTCTTCCTGAAAATTACCTTCATTATTTGACTGTGAGGGAAGGATATAATGCAAGATAAAGGAAAATACACACAAACACTCTGCACGAAGAATCAGAGTCACAGCTCTAATTTAATATGTGGGTTTTATTTCCCTGGCTTTAGGGTAGACCTCATAATAATATGGAGAAATACGTGTAAGTATTCTTTAAAAAATAGCAAAAACAAACCTTTACTTTAAACCAATGATGTCCTTGCTAAACTTTGAATGTAAAAATGTCCCCTGCTGTCTTCATTCTGCAGGAATGAACGATGGGACTCACAGGAGCTGAGCTTGTGTACAGTTATCAGATTATTTCCTTATTACTATGTTTTAATTGTTGTATATTTTCATAGAAATACTTTATCCAACATGTCATTTGAGATATTTTTTTCCAGACAATGGCCTGCCTTTTTATTCTCTTAAGTCTTTCAAAGAACAAAAATTCTTAATTTTTATGAAGTCTGTTTCACTATCATTTCTTTTATGGACCCTGCTTTTGGTGCTTGATCTCAGAAATCTTTGCTCAACCCAAGGTCACAAAGATTTCCTTCTGTACTTCTAGTTTTATACTTTTAGGTTTTCATTTAACTCTACTATCTATTATTATTTAATGTTTTTATATAACATGCAAGGCATGATGCATGTTTATTTTTTGCACTTGGTTATCCAATTTAACATCAATTCATGAATTAAAAATCTCTCAGTATACTAAGAATAAAAGGGAACTAACTCAACCCCCAAAAATGGCATCTAGAGAAATATATAAAGCCAACATCTTACTTAATGGTCAAAGACAGAAAGCTTTTCTTCTAGATCAGGACAAGATCCCATTTTTATTCAACACCAGAGTAAAGATCGTAGCCAATGAAGTAAGATGACAAAATAAGAAAATAAAGACATATGAAAGTGACAGAAAAGAAACAAAACAATTCATATTCTCAGATAATATGATTGTCTGTATAGAAAATCTCAAAGAATCTATAACATGCTCTTAGACTAATAAGTGATGAGTTACATTTAGTGCTGGATAAAACACAATCTCTCCTTTGACACGGTTTTGCATGTGAACCCTGGCTCAACTCCAGAAACTAGGCAAGGAATGATTAATTTTCAATTGAGATAGTTGCCGTCTGCCTTTTAAGCATCCACGGTGATTTCTTTTGGTTTATACATTAAGTTCCACATTTGTTGGACTTCCAAATGTCTTGCGGTTGGTATCATTGTATTCTATTAACTACCCGTGCAGTCTCTGTGGGCCAAACCCCTTCGATCTACTGCTCGTCAGTGACAATGCAATTGCATCCACTTTGCTTCTAACAGTTAAAACCTGTCACCTGACTCTATTACTTCAGGTTCCTATCATCATCGTTGCTATCAGGGAGCCTAATACTACCATCGGTCCTGCTGGCTTCAATAAGAGAATCTCCCTCAGTGATGAAGGCAGTAGTCTTGCCAGTGCATTCCTTATTGCTTTAGTTTCAGGAGTCTCCTAACAGTTCTCCCACAAAGCACGGGTGGCTCCTGGGCGTTCTGGCCCCCTACTGTGCTTACTTTTGTGACCTTTATCACTCTGTCTTCCACTGTCTGCCATAGCATTTCTGGTAAGTAGACGTCACTGAATGTGAGCCATTGACTTGTCATTTTTTCTAAGAGTCACATGAGGTATTGCAGCAGCCACAGGCAACCCAGTCCACATGTATCTGATCCCAGTTTGTCATCAGTAAAAAATGTAGCAATTGCACCACAATAGTGTGCTAGGAGCTGTCAGCTATCTATCATCGGCGATGATGTCCTCATTTCCAGCTGGCGCTCTATCTCCAAAATTCCATTTTTGTTCCTTTTAAGAGCATTCCTTATACAAATCATTTTATGTCAGGTTTCCAAGAATTCAGATTCTGAGATGGATATTTGTGTGCTGAAGTTTTTTGAGGAGTTCTGTCAGAAACACCCTGTAAAGTAAGGGGAGTAGAGTTAAGCGGAGAAAAAAGCTGGCCCAAAATACAATCACATTGAGGTGATCCTTCTGGGCTATTTTCAGTTAAGGAAACCATGCCAAGTCCTTGTATCACAGCATGAATAAGTTATTGGATGTAGGCTATCTCCAAGAGGGAGAATAAGCTTGGACAAGGCAGCTCCTTTGATCGGGGGTAGGAACTGAAAAAGGTTTGAACTTTTGCACCATCTGCAGTGAGCACTGTCACATGACAGTGACCGCAGGAACACAGGGCCATCCGTTCCTGTGAAGTGGACAAGGAAGCGGGCAGCTCATCAGAGCATCTACCAGCTACGTAGTTTAAATTTCAAATGATGTGAACAGTCATCTCTGAATCCCTAAAGCTTTAAATGAAATGGAATACAGCTGTATCTTTTAATATAGTTGATGTAAATGTGGCAATTCATTATTTGCTTACTAATCACTATGCCAGACGCTACACGTTTTTGCTTTGATTTGAGAATTAGATTAGTGAAGTGATTCATTTTCACAAAATTGAAGGTATTTAAGATGAATCATTTTTATTTTCTAAAAGAAAAAAGTTAAAATGATTTCTAGATACAAAAATTATTTAATATTTTAAAATCTTTGCTGTTCAAAAATGTCTAAATTTGTTTTTATTAACTATGAATATAAATGTTACACTCCCTTTATAAACATTGGTATAAACATTAACAGTATGATACATATTTAGCAACACAAAAAGCATCTTTTAATATCAGGAAGATTTGATTTTGATCTTAAAACGTAACTTAAACAAAGTGCCCAATTGATTAAATAACTTTTGAAATGTTGCACAGCTAATTAATCACGGATCAAAGATTATACTGAAATAAATGCTAAAATCACTGCAGCTTTAATTGGTGCCAAACCTCATACCTTCTGCTTTGTTAGATTTCAGAGGTTTTAAGGTATTCACTGTGTCATCGCCTCTGACAGAACCGTGCTTCACGCAGCCCGTTTCTGCCCCTGCATGCATTGTTCACCACTGAGAACCACTCAAGGCGTGTTCTTTGTCAACTACCACGGGTTTTTTAAAATTAACTCCATCACAGAAAGAAAAAACTATATAAACTAAAATATTAAAAGGCACATTTTGCTAACTATTATCCCCACATTACAATTATTATTTATTACTCAACTATGGTTAAATTATAGTCGACAATCAAATATTTGATAAAAAATTTGCCTTCTGTGACTTTGGTTCTATTAGATTCATTGCTACCTAATCTGTAGGAGCAAACCCACATTCAAACTATAGTAACTTATTGTGCTTATCCCAACTTGTAACTAGGAACTAATGGTAGTTACAAGCTGGGATAAGCACAATAAATTATTACTATATAGAGTCATTTTTGAGTATTTACGTATTTTGCATATCTACCATTCAATAGGCATTTTTCAATATATAGTATGCTATGATATATGACTTCACATGGCATAGTATATGACAAATATATGTTAACTATAGAAAATATAATAATTATATATGCAATGTTTTATATAGTTATATATTAAATTCAGTATTCACAAAACTATATCAGTAGGTACTATTCCTATTTTTCAAAAGAATAAATTAGGTCTCAGAGAGGTTTATTAAATTCCCTAAATTATAAGAAACAGAGCAAGGACTTGAGCTAATAGCTGTCCTACTCAAAAGCTCTAATCCTTTATGGTGTATAATTCACAGACAAGGTCTGTCTCCTTGGCATTTGACCCTGTTAACTTCCCTTAGAAATTAGTCTTTCTGGTCACCCTCCAGTGTGCTTAAGATTCTTTTTATTTTTTTAAATAATTTATTTTAAGATAATTTTTTAAAGATTTTATTTATTTTTAGAGAGAGGGGAAGTGAGGGAGAAAGAGAGGGAGAGAAACAGCAACGTGTGGTTGCCTCTCACATGGCCCTCACTGGGGACTTGGTCCACAGCCCAGGCATGTGCCCTGACTGGGAATCGAACCGGGATCCTCTGGTTCCCAGCCCGCGCTCAATCCACTGAGCCAGGGCAAGATTCTTTTTTTTTCTTTTTTTAAGATTTTATTTTTATTTATTTTTAGAGAGAGGGGAAGGGAGAGAGAAAGAGAGTGAGAGAATCAGCAGTGTATGGTTGCCTCTCACATGGCCCTCACGGGGACCTGGCCCGCAACCCAGGCATGTGCCCTGACTGGGAATCGAACTGGGACCGCTTGGTTCCCAGCCCGCGCTCAATCCACTGAGCTACACCAGCCAGGGCAAGATTCTTGATAAATATGACAGAGCCCAATATACAGCACTTATTATTAGGTGGAACTTTTAAGAAAACATATAGATAGAGAAAAAAAAGTCAAGTTTCACTACTTTGATTCTCCCATCAAATGCTCCAGAGCAGTGGTGATATGCAAAACTTAATTTCATACAAAAATTATAGCCAGGAAAGGATGATAAATGGCAAAATTATATACATAGATTCTTAAGTATATACAAGATTAAGAAAATATGTGGCATGAGATGTCAAAAAATTTTCTCTGAAGCTAAAAAGAGTAAAAGCTAGTAACTGGATAGAAAGTAAGTCAAATAATCCCTGATTCCATATGAATAAAATTTTGAAAGCATCTTCCCTGAAGTGCTATTAAATTGATTAATTGACTAACAAGCATCCAGTTTAGTTTTGTGTAGACCCTATAGAAAACCATTTCTACATTTGAGAAAATAATCCATTATTTTTCATGAAAGATAATCTGATTATTTTAAGGCAAAATGCAGTTTCCTTTTCATTTAATATATTTTAGCATTTTCATTGTAAACACTTATTAATATCATGCTTTTAGGAAGAAGCCTCCTTACTGTTTGCAAATGTCCAATAAATATATCTTCTGAGATACAGAGGGAAGACAAATGAATGATATATAAATATTTTCAGAACATTTATAGCAATATAAATATTCAATATTAAAGTCATTTTGCTCTGGGTAACATTTTACTATGCTTTTCTTTTCTTTCTTTCTTTCTTTCTTTCTTTCTTTCTTTCTTTCTTTCTTTCTTTCTTCCTTTCAGAGAGAATGGAGAAAGGAGGAAGAAAGAAAAGGAGAGAAACATGGATTTGAGAGAGAAACATTGATCACTTGCCTTTCACATGCATTCCCCCAGAGACGAACCCACAACCCAGGCATGTGCCCTGACATGGAATTGAACTAGCAACCTTTTGCTTTGTGGGATGACACCCAACCAACTGAGCCATACCGGTCAGGAAAGTACTTTTTATTAACAACAGAACTGTTATAATTTACAGGAATGTTTGCTTCCTTATAATTCAATTAAAGAAATTAAACAATCTATCTTTAAAAGTTCACTGAAATGACATATATTCACACATTTTTCAAAGACCTTCTACAGTAATATTTATCTATTCAATTAAGAATTATTGAGTATTACCACACATTTCTTCCTGTCCATAAGAGTGGTTTCAACCTGAACTCCTCATTAGCGTTGGAAACTTGACCAAATTACTATCTAGGAGCATCTTAGGAAGGAGACTCCCCAAAATGGAATTTATTTATAAAAAACTGTGTATTTACTCTTACATGTTTAAACTTGTCACCTTCAAAGTACTTTCCATTTGATGCAAAACCCCTATCGAGACGTTTTTCCCCATTACTCAAAACAATTTTTGAACTCATTAATTTAGAAGCCTTTTCGCGCTTCTTCCAGTTTTTGTTTCACCCCTTCCACATTGGTAAAACATTTCCCTTTGAGGACATTTTTCATCCAGGAAAACAAAAAAAGTTGCTGGGGGGGAGATATCGGGTGAATAGGGAGGATGGGTCATGGACGTCAGGCCATTTTGGGTCAAAAACTGCTGAATATTCAGTGCTGTGTAGGTAGGTGAGCTCATAAATCACCCATCATGAAATGGGCAAATGGGTTGAAAGAGTCTTCAAAAAAAAAATTCATTGAAGCTGAACACAGCCTCTCACAACAACACCAGCTGGTACTGATACAGAAGGATTCCTAGAACACTCACCTAGTGGGGGGAGCATGTACTATAAGGTGCCCACCCTCCAGAAATAATTCTGGTTTTTTGGGGGGTCCCCCCTCATAATGCCTAACACATAGTGAATATCCAATTTCATTGTGGAAAACAGACTAGGAAGGAAGTATGGATTCAATGAGGAAAACTGCACAATCCAGTGGATCAGGGTGGAAGTGGGAGAGTCATGAAGAGTAGTGTATTTATGGGCACACTTTTAGACAGATAAGATATTCTCTGAGATGTGTAATAAAGCCATCAGACAAGGAACGGTGAAATTTCCATATACTGAAATGGGACAAAAATGAGTAGTGAAGGTTTGTAGTGGAGGAAGTGGGGGAAATGGGTAGGGAAGGTAGAGTGGAAGGAGAATATTCAGAGGGAAGAGTATAAATAGGGTACAAGGAGGAAAAGACTAAGAACTCAGTTTTGGACCTGTTAAGTTTGAGATTCCTATTAGACATCCTTGTACAGACATAGAATAAGCAATTGGATGCACATATTTGCAGTTCAGGGGAATCATGTAAGTTGGAAATAGAATTTTGGAGTAATATTAGTAGGATATGAGACTGGATGAGATTACATAAAGACTAAATATAAATAGAAAGATATAGATATCAGGAGAAGATATTCAAGCCTGAACCCTGAGACATTCTACTACTTAAAGTTAGAGGAGATGAGGGGAAAGAGAAGAATGCACTAAGACAGAGCTCCCAGAAAGTTAGGTGAAAAACCAAGGGAGGATAATGTTCTGAAAGACAAAGTGAAAAAAATAAAGTATTTTTAGTATTGAAAACTGCTGATGGCTCAAATGTGTGACTAAGAATTAATCTTTGGATTGAGCAACAAAAGTAATTGATGATGATGGTAATTGGAGTTTTGATAGAGTGAAGACCTGAAATGGGTTCAAAAAGAATGAAATTAAGATCAAACTGACAGTGACCAGAGGGGAGGTGGGAGGGGACAATGGGGAGAAAAGGGGAAGGGTTTTCAGGAACATCTATTAAGGACACATGGACAAAACCAAAAGGGGATAGGATCAAGGGTGGGAGGTGGGGATGGCTGGGGTGGGGGGAGTGGTGAGGGGAAAATGGAGACAACTGTACCTGAACAACAATTAAAAAAATTGAAAGAAGAGAAATTGGCGATAAGTATATAAACATGCTTTACAGTTTTATTGTAAAGATCAGTAGGAAAATGAGGTAGCATTTGCAAAATGAAATTGGAGTAACATAATTTTTTAATATTTTTGATTGAGAAGAGACATAATAACATATTTGTAAGTTGTTGTAAAATATCAAGTAGGCAAGAAAAAATTGATATGCAAGGCATTGTTTACAATGATTCCCTGTGGAATCTGAGCCTAGTAAAAAGGAGACGAGGACATGAGAATGTGTGGAACTCCCTCCACACCTCTTAGCATATCTACCAGTGAAGGGAAAGTACGGGAACCAGACCATCTGGTTTGAATTCCATTCTGCCACTTAACCAGCAACGTGACTTAGGCAAATTATTGCTTTCACTGTATCTCACTTTCCTCACCTCTGAAATGGCAATAATAAGTCAACTTTCCTTAGAAAGTTGGTATAAGAACTAAATCTGTTAATGTTTGTGAAGGGCTTAGAAGATCAACTTTTACATTATGTTTGTTAAATATGTACACACACATGCACACACACATATTATACATTTCATACATCCATAAATACAAAAGTAAATACTTTCTCAGTGATGTTTTTTTCCGAACTCATTTTGTCTCTTTTCTCCAAACCACACTACTACATTAGCTAATTGTCTCCTCTACTAGCAACACTTCGGTACACAGAATGTAAACTAGACCCCTGAACTAGAAAACAACAGTTAAAATGTGGCCGTGGTATTGACCTGCTTCATGCTTAATTTTATTATAAATCAAACTCATCAGCTAAAAATTAATTTAGAGTGTTTTTTGTGTAATAAATGAATAAGGCATATAAAACACTTTGCCCGGTACCTGTAACCTGGTATGTAGTCAATTAAGAATAGCTAGTAACATTGTTATGTTACCCTTAGATTTTGGCACCTTGTCTGACATAGATATACTATGGGAAAGAGAGTAAAATCCACTGAGATTAAACTTCTTTCTTGGGCCCCGTCTCCCATTCTTCTTATCTAAATTTCATGTTGAAAGATAAACTTCAAAAACATGACATTGGCCAGGGAATGAAAGGATCTGGATCATAATGAGAACAACAGACTTCTTAGTCCAACAATGATTGTTATCAAAGATGGATCCTATAACGTTTCTAGTTCTGGCAAGCAGACTGCTGTGTCATCAGACACATTTATTGATAATAAAACTACATTTAAAGGTTGGTATTTTTTCTGTTTTATGTGGAGCGGTTTATATTTGTTGAATCCAACCATCTATAAATGATTCAAAATTTTGAAATGAAATAAGATTGAATTGATAAATGGATATGTGTGAAGAAGCTGCATTACAAATAAAGGTAAATGCAATGCACCAAATGTTTATGTTGAAGTCCTAACCCCCAATGTGATGGTGTTAGGAGATGGGAGGTGATTAGGTCATGATGGGAAGTCCTTCTGAATGGTATTAGTGCTCCTATAAAAGAGACTCCAGAGAGCTCTTTCCCTCTTTCACCATGTGAGGATACAAGGAAACGAAGAATTTTAAAGCAATATCCTGTCTATGAACCAGGAAGTGGACTCTCATCAGAACACTGAGTCTATTGGCTTCTTGATCTTAGACTCCCCAGCCTCCAGGACTGTGGGAAATAAATGCTTGTTATTTAAGCCAGCTAGTCTATGGTATTTTTGTTGAAGTGGCCCAAACTTACTAAGATGATTGTTACTTACAGAAGTTCTCAAGTAGAAGAAAAATAAGTGGTCAATGAGGAGCCACTCAAATGTATTTATACAATAAAACTGCTGGGCTAGGAGTCATTATAGCCCAAAATGCACTGGCCAACTAGGTAGTGTCCTCAAGATATTCTAGTTGTCCAACTTGCATGCTCCCATATTGGGACTTAAATGATTTGAATAATTCCAGACTAGGTTGCTAGTTTGCAAGAGAAATCCTAAGTTGGCAAGTTATACCTAATTGGGAAGTAAAAATGAACTCTCTTGGGTAAAGAGAGAAGCTAGAATTGACATGTTTAACCTTGATACCATTGGAAAAGCATCTTTAAGGATTTTTCAGAACTGAAATTATTTCTTGTATTCATAACACTTTGTGAAATAAACATTACTGTCTTTATTTTTAAAATGATGAAACTGAGGCAATGCAAAGTCATTCAGCAAGTATCAGACCCAAGTTTCAAATCTAGATATTTTTGAACTCTGAAGACATTTCTTTATTAAGCCAGGTCTTCCTGCTACCTGACTTTTCCTATACATGTATTGACCTACATCTCTCCTTTCCAAACCCAAATTACTCTCTTTTTCTTCATCTCTACTTAGCTTTCACCTGAATCTAATGTTTGCCCTGAACATGCCATCACACAGTATCTTCACAAATCACCAGCGGTCTCCTGGGTGTCACATCCAGCCAGTTGGACTATGTCGTCCGTCTCAAAGTTCCTCCACCGCTCCATCATTGTGATCTCTGTGTTTGGTCTTCTCTGTCTACACCTTCTCAGTCTAATTAGCAGGCTCTTCTAACTCTGTCCAACTCTTTTTGTTTAATTCTGGTTTTGTTTCTTTTTAAACATCGTTTGTTAAATTATTGGAGTGACATTGGTTAATAGGATCACATAGGTTTCCAATGTACTAGATCTGCATGTTGCACTATGTGCCCACCACACAAAGTCACACCACCTTCCTTCACCATATCTTAGGCCCCCTCCACCTCTCATCCTCCCTCCCCATTCCCTTCCTTCTGGTAACCACCACATAGCTATGTCCATGAGTTTCAGCTTTATATCCCATATATAGTTGAAATGATATGGTTCTTGGCTTTTATGACTGGCTTATCTCACTTAACGTAATATTCTCAAGGTCCATCCATGTTGTTACAAATAGAAATATTTTGTCTTTTCTTATGGCTGAGTAGTGTTCCATTGTGTATATATATCTCTGTTCAACTCTTTAAAATGATGTTCATATGCTCTTATTCTTTCTCTTCTCATACCCCATATTCTCTCTGGATAATCTCTTCTACATTCTACATTATTTCATCATGTCTGATAAGTATAATTTACATGAATATTCATTATTTAACCAAGATTGATATAGAAATAATTTAAATGCCACCATTAAACATACAAACCTTCAGATATTCTTCTGGCTACCTATTAGGTAATTTAAAGGAGAATTTCATCAACTTTTAGAAACAAATTATGTGTTATAATATTTAGTCTCTAGGGTTCTACCTTAGCTATTGAAGCCATATCATTCACTGCCTCTAATGTTGGGCTTAAAGTTTTCTATAAAATGTTCTATGCTTCTGCAGCTTAAAATAGCACAACATGAGGTCATTCAAATTGTCATCCCAGGCACCAATTCTCAGGTGGAGAGCATGGCTTTACTGCTTTTCCTGTATTCTTTCTTTTTCTGCCATGAGGAAAAAAATGGTTATTAGGATATATTGATTACAGGATAGAAAACCAGAAGATCTACTCAAGTTGTCCAAGAACCCTGTTCCTCTGTACTGTGATTATAGCTACACAGTGAGAACTAGTAAACTTGCAGGGAACCTGACATCCCTGGTCTGCAGCAGGTTCGCAGAGAACGGGTTACAGAGGGCAGAATAATTCCCTCCCTCTCTACTATGATTAGCAGTAGCCACTCCATGACAAAGAAGAGCTAGGCTTCTAAATCAGCGGTTCAACATCACAAGGCTTTATAAGATGAAATACATATAGCCACTGCTGTTTTCCTGGAGGCCAGCTGTATAGTGCCAGCGTGGTCAGGTCAGAGCAGGGATCTGGTCTCAGCTACATGATGTTCTAGAAACTGGCATCGAATCCAGGTCACCAATCCATATTTTTCTACTTTTTCAGTAACTTATCCCTCATGCGTACCTGCTGTCCATATTTGCCTGCTGACTTCAAGCAAGCCTTCTCATTTCATCAAAGATACTTTAGTAATGTTGAACCTCAAAAATGAAGAGGTCAGACTCATATATCGCTTTGCTTTGCATAAAAGAGATTTGCTTAAATGAATTTCTGGTATATCCATCACCAGAAACAAAAATAGCTGGCAATTTTTAAGTCAGATTATCTCATTTGGGAATTTACCATAATAAAAAACACCCTTTTTATAAAAACTAGTTCAGATTAAAGTTTAGTAAATAATAGTGGATAAAATGATCCTCAATTAATATCTTTCTATGAGCTTTCATTTAATAAAAGAGATAGACTTTTGAAAATGTACTCAAATATAAACTCTATCTTCATAAATATTTAAATTTATCTTAACCAAGTTATTAAAAATAGGTTAAAATATGTTATTTTCACATAGATTGCATCTGGATTCTGAAACTATTCAGGGGAAACAAGAGAATGACATTTGTGTTTAATATCTCGAGTGCCACATGTTGTGAACAGATCCCATGTTATAACATTTATAGTTTTATACTTTATCTGAATATAAATTGGTTATTTCAGAATTATTCTGTCAAATGACATTTTTATATTCACATCATGCTTTCTTTCTTCAAAGGCTCTTCATCAATTTTTCTGAATTAAAGTTGTTTCACTAAAATCATAATTTATAAACATGGTATTGGGAAAACCTAACCATGGTGAAGAAATCTTAATTTGCCTAGGCATAACTGAGAAGTTAAAAGAAACCTCCTAGATAAATAGTTCCTAAGAAAACACTTGTCAGAATTTGTCTAATTTGATAAAACAGCTAACAAAAAATCGTGTTGAAACCACTAGTTACAATGTTAAAGAAAAAAACAAGACAGACATTTACTTTTATTGTCATTATTAAAGTTTGTATTTGATGTCCTAGCCAATGTATTAAGCAGAAGAAATTAGATAAAACTATCATTATTTGTAGATGACCTAAACTTCAACATATGAAACCAAATATATAAGTGATAGAATATTAGGATTAGTGAAATATTGCAGCAAAGTGGTTAGAAACAAAAATCCCATAAAAATCAATAAGACTTTTAGTTAACAGAATAACCAATTAGAAAATAAAATAGATTAAAGATCCTATTCACAGTAGGTATGATAAATTTGTTTAAAAATAAAAGCAATTTCCAAACTTCATTAAAGGATATAAAGATCTGAATAAATGGAAACATATATCATATTTATGGGTGGTAGCACTCATTTTTATAAAAAGAAATCTTATGAATTTAAGTCAATTTCTATTAAATATTACAAAAGATTTTTTTAAGTGAAATTTGATGAACAAATTAAAATGTTTACCTGGAACAGTAAATGGGATAAAAAATGTCCCATGAACCAGAGGTCGTGGTTCTGACCTGCAATCAGAACTCAGAAACTGTTATACAGGCCCATACATGAAGCTCAAACCCCCAAATCAGAGGTACACTGTGTTACTCCAGAGCCCTTAACTGGCCCTATGTCTGATGTGAATGAGAGGTACCAAAACACAGCACCTAGGTACCATTCTAGCAGCTTAATTTCATGTGGTCTATGACAGAAATCTTATTCTAGACATCAGTTGCCATTGTTAGGCCACCCTCCTGGAACTGGGATTTGTCAGAAGACCTGAGAATGATTCCATAGACATGATTTCCAGAACTTCATGAGACATCTGGTTTACCACACAAGTGCAAGAGAAGGCGGGGGAGGGGGGAGGAAAAGAGTTTGAGGTGAGAGGGGAATGTTTTTGCCTCCGGGTACTCTGCCCAAATGACACTACTGAACCCAGCTAGATCTAAGAAAGTGCTTAGAAACCTCCAGGTGTACTCCCGTCCACCCTACTGATTCACTTGGCATTGTGAAATATAGGGCCAGACATAATCACAACATAAATATTCCCTGTATACTCACCATTATAATTATAAACACACCATTACCCCCATTTTATGTAATTATACAAACACACTTTATTAGAATTTCTCTATTTGTAGGGCTAAAACTATAGCAGTGGTTTAAATGGTGAGTTCATTTGAGTGTGAATGCACATTGTTTAGTGTATTACCATTTTTCTTAGTATATCCAATGCATAATATGCTTACAATTTCATACGTCTTATTTTGACCTTGGTTTTGTTGCACTTCCTTATTATTGTCAGCTTTGGAGTGGTCACAGGCATTTGGGGGTCTGAATAAAGGGAAATTGACTTAAATGATAGTTAATTTGGTTTAGTAGGACTTATTATCTGATTTACAGTCATTTCTGTGTATAATTATAGTTATTGCTAGCCACAATTAGAATGGCCTTCAAAAAGACTCCAATCGTTTGCCGCATTGACTTACCAGGTGCAACACATTGACTCATAAAGGCTCATGCCAGAGGCATCATCGCCACATGAATGTGGCCTCCATCTCCCAGCACCAGATGTATGTGAGCAGCAGAGGAGAAACCAGGTTCAGGAGCAGAACCACAGCCAGTCTGTGGAAAAGTCTTTTAGTCATTATATGTGCGAAACTTTAAACAGCAGATTTTAGTTGCTTCAAAGCCAAACAGAAACGGAAGTCTTCTGTCAGGAATATATTCACTTAAGCAGCAAAGGCAATTATATATTCACCCTCTTTTTTAAAAAAATGGAATTGTATAAAATGGAAATTATCAGAACTAGTGTGTTTGTAGGTAGGTACAGATATACTACAAATCCTGATTATATTTGTATGCGAAGTCTCATGTTTTATGTATAGGGATCTTGTCTTAGCATACCTAACACGTTTTATCTTGACAAAGTCTAGCAGTTAAAATGATGTGTAAAATTGACAACTATGCAGCAAACAGCCTGAAGAAACAAGTGTTCCAGTGACAAAAGCTCCTGCACGTGTATCAATAACACAAACTATGCAGTGTGAGAGTCATTTGTTTGCAAAATTGAATAGCTCAGTGCGGCAGAGACAATTTAAGCTTGTATTCAAAGTGCTTTTTGGTAGTTAGTACTAAATTTCAGATTAATTTTTCAAAATCTTTTTTGCCAAAATTTAAGTATGAGAGAAAGAAAATATATTTGTGAAAGCCATACATATTAACTAAAAAAAAGTTTTTTTAAAGACCAGCAGAGTTTCAATATGTCAAAACTATTTTACCATTGGGTTGACCAAAAAGTTCATTTGTTCAGTTTTTAAGTAAAAATAAAAGACACATTTTTCATTTTCACCAATAACTTTATTAAGCAATGTATTCACACTTTTGTTCTACTACCTTATGCCACATTTAAAGCAACTTCATAATTCCATTTCCCCAAAACTTTTTATCATTTGGGGCAAAGAATTCTTCCAGGTGCCTTTTGCAGTCTTCCAGGGATTTGAAATTTTTTCATTAAGAGAATTTTGTAAAGACCAAAATAAATGAAAATCCAAAGATGCAATGTCTGGTATTTTGGTGGATGAATAAGAACTTCCCAAACAAGCTGTAACAGTTTTTGCCTCGGCATCAAAGAAACATGCGGTCGTGCCTTGTCCTGAAGGAAGATTATGTGTTTTCTGTTGACTAATTCCAGACACTTTTTATCAAATGCTGATTTCAGTTGGTCTAATTGGGACCAGTATTAGTTTTAATTAATAGTTTGGTTTTCCAGTAAGAACTCATAATAGAGGACTCCCTTCTAATCCCACCATATACACAACATCACCTTCTTTGGATGAAGATTGGCCTTTATTGTGGTTGGTGGTGGTTCATTTTACTTGTCCCATGATTGATCCATGTTACTGTAAAGTACCTACTTTTCATAGCCCATCACAATTTGCTTTAAAAACAGAACATTTTCATTAAGTTTAAATAGAGAATCACATGCAGAAATATGGTTAAGAGTGTTTTTTTCACTTAACGTAAGTTGAATTCAAACATCAAAATGATTAATATAACCAAGCTGGTACAAATGGTTTTCAATGCTTGATTTGGATATTTTGAGTATGTTGGCTATCTCCCAAGTGGTGTAATGCTGATTGTCCTAATCAGTGTCATGATTTGATCACTATCAAGTTCAACTGGTCTACCCAATCATGGAACATTGTCCAGTGAGAAATCTCCAGCATGAAACTTCACAAACTACTTTTGACACATTCGATCGTACACTGCACAAGTATTTGTTTACATTTCAGTTGTATTTTTACCTTTCTTGAAATAATAAATCATAATATGCCAAAATGTTGCCTATTTTCTTTCACCTTCAATATTAAAATGGCTACATAAAGCCATAAACTGGCTACTTTCCATTAGTAGAAAGTTATTGGTAAGAAAACACTGGGGATAACGGTGATATTCAAAATTAGAATGCTTGATTGCCAAGTAATCTTATTTGGTTAAAAATTCCAGGGAGAAAAATCTAAAAAGGTGAAATTTAAAGTAGAAATAAAGTCTAACACTAAAGTAAAAAGGCAAGTTATTTAAAAAAAAAAAAAACTTTTCAAGTCCACTATTGGAAAAGTGAAACTAAATAAAGATATATGAACAAAAAATGTATATGCAAATATAAGTAAATGACACAGTGAATATACCAACAAAACTAACTGATCAAGATAGACAGGGTCGAGATCAGGGAAGGTAAGAGTTTTGTTTTAGTTTGTGCTTGTCAGAACACATCTAAAATAATACAGTTCTTAAAGAAGGAATATATTTGGAAACCATAACATATAAAAGATTCCTATAAAAGTTAATAAAGTGTAGCTTTGTAAAAAAGAGATTTCAGGATAAAATGATATTTGCCTAACTTAAAGGACTCTAGATACAATAAACATTAGATTTATTTTAGGTAGAAAGCATATTTTATATATGCTCAGTGAAAGAGATTTAGAGGAAAGTATATTCCATTTCAATGTGTTCATTCCTGCCTTCTCAAGTGCCCCCAGTTTAAGTTAGAGAGGGTATTAAGAGATTCTGCTTAAACGCTGAATGCATTTGAGAGTAGTGTGCTACCAGTTTCTGTTAAGTGTCTGGAATGGTTGAGATGACCTTTGAGTATCTCATAGCCTTCTAGCAGTCTTGCTGAGCACCCATTACCTGTTCTCTCTTTTGGTAACAATACCTTGCATGACTTTTGAATTACCTCTCCCACAGTCTCCATTAACTGCTTTTTATGGGGTTGACTCAACAGCACACTCTATGAGCGTGGTAATTGGCTTAAGGATGTTTATATGCCCCAATTTTGTCCATTGACACTTAAAAACAGGATATTTGCTTGAACTCTACCCCGCCCCTGCGAAACAAACACACGAATGCCCACAGACTGTAAGTGACTTGAGGAAGCTACTGTCTTTGCATTAAATCTTTGACAGAAGCCACCGCAAAAGAGCAGAATTAAGATGTATTCTTAGAATGGGTCCTAGTCATGTCATTTGAAAGCCTGGTACTGGTATAACCTTGGGCATTTAACTTGTGTAAGCCAAAATATTTGCTTTTTATGTTTTTAATTTGATTAAACTTTATTACATAATTTTTTATTCTAAGGATATAAAATTTAGTCAAGCATTTACCTTCTCAGCTAGTTCAATGTTGGCAAGCAAAAGTACCTACTCAAGTTTCTACTTAAATTCACTGTACAGTGCCACAAAGCTACAATTATGGTAAATGTATTAAAGAAGTTATTGGCTTAAATTATTTACTTTTTGATTAAACATTAAACTGGAAATAGACTTGGTTTATTTTAACATCAATAAAGTACATTATTTTTGTTGTGCCCAAGGTACCATTTCAAGACTGAATTAAAAATAAAGCCACAATTAAGCCACATCTCATTAAACTTCAGTCTTCCTTTTGAATAAAAGCATACTAACTCAATATTTTTTGTATGTGAAAGTCTTAAGTTAAAAGTAAATAGAGTTACTATTTATTATACTTTCAAAATTTTAACAACTAATAAATGGGACTTCTAATTGTCAGATATTTTTTAGCTGGAAAGCCTAGCATTCAAGCTTTTTCTCTCCAGGAAACAAATTAAGAAAATACTGAACTTATTCATGTAGAATTTTCTACTTTTTTCTTCTTGAGTGAATTATGTCACAATCATGTTGTGGCATGACTCTTGTTCTTTGGGCTCTGCCTTACATTATCACTCAGAAACTACAGTTAGAAGACCATCTCTCTTCAGCATAGTACAGAAGCTTTTCCACATATATGTGAATCCATTTTAACGTGGTTTACTAATTAGACTGTGTACAGATATATAAACTGCGGAGTGATTTACTTATAAAATTCTTTGATGCATGATTGTGTTGCTTTTCTAATTTTATGCAGCAATGTTAAGGTTATCTTGACCTATGATTAATCATATAGAAAGATATGTCAGCAGATATGAACCAGTGATTGCAAAAATATATAGATATAACAAAATCCAGTGAAAATTACAAGACAAAGTGTTTTCTTATGAAAGTTTTGTGATATGAAAAATATTTATTAGGTGCTATCACTTTTGTTGAAATGACTAGGAATCGATGTTAATTGATTAAATTAATTTGGCCCAGCTGTATACACTATATTCTATGATAACTCAGTCAAGATTTATATTTAGCTTCACACATTGAGAAATGGGCTTCTCACTAGTCTCCTTATTGTAGAGTCAGCCATGAAGATATCTTTACAAAACAATAAATAAAATCATACAAGAGGAATGTGCATATACTTTGCAAGAAGATTATCATTTTATAGAGATTCTATAGAATAATGGGGTTTGGCTTTGTTTTTCAGCTGCAACTATAAGTCCACGTTCTCATCCCTGTACTTGGACTTCCTGAACTGCAGGGAATGTGCAAATATTCTGGTTGCAACACCTGTCCTGCACTTCTTGTCATTGCTTGTCGGTCTGGCAGGCAGGTGGCCCCTTATTCACCACACGAATACTCAGAAAAATGATCTTCCCCTTCCCTACGGTGCCTTTTTGACTTAATGATGCTGCTTTCCTTCCACCCTTCCACACTTCCTTCTCTCATTCTATCATTCTTTCTTTGATTTGACATTTATTGAATTCCTGCTATGTGCTAAGTAGTAGGTAAAAGAACATAATCATGAAAAATAGACCGTAGAGAGATGAATAAGTAAACTCAAAATCACAATGCAATAATAAGATATGCAGAGTGTTTCTTGAGAGCACAGAGAAGTGGTACACAAGCAAGTCCTGGTGAGTTGAAAAGACATCACAAGTGGCTTATTTATACAT
Source organism: Micronycteris hirsuta (assembly GCA_004026765.1). NCBI lineage: Eukaryota > Metazoa > Chordata > Mammalia > Chiroptera > Phyllostomidae > Micronycteris > Micronycteris hirsuta. The sequence continues at coordinate 150,170 of PVJI01001618.1, read as the reverse complement.
TCAAACTAGAAAGATAGTCATGAGTTACCCAATCAACTACTATAATATATGTCTTACCCAGGTATCCTTCATTCACCAGCCAGGTCAAGACTGCATTTCTCTAGGATGTCTTACATACTCTCTGAGGTAGAAATTTTATTTGAATTAGGAACTGGGGAAACTAGAAGTCCAAAGTGAATTTTATTCCAAATAACCATGTAAGTCTCGAATTCCATTTTTTTTTATAGGCCATAGGTCAAGATAATCTTAAAATTTCTGTATAAATTAGAAAAGCAACACAATCATGTATGAAATAATTTTAGAGGTAAATCATTCCACAATTTACATATCTAATTGTGTTTTAATCTCTGTATAGTACTTAATATCCAAGTTTTTCTTAATGCCTCTTCATTTTAACTTTGAATTTCTTTAAAACACTATTATACTTAACAGCATTGCTTTACTAGAATTTAAATCCTACTTTTTTAAATCCTGTATTTAAATATATATTTTCCTAGGAAATTATTAGCTATTAATTGCTTAATAGATCAAATATATATTTTTCTTTTCCTACCAATGGTCACTTCTTACTTGATTGGTAAATTATATTATTCAAGAGGGAAAGAAAAGTGAAGAAAATTACAGGAAACATAGAGTTTGAAACACCTCATTTATTTATAACCAGTGATAAGACATATTCAGCCAGAGACTTTTAAATGTCAATTACCTACATCCTGTATTTGTTCAGCTCTCAAAATATTATCAATATTTTAACTCAGACATTCAGGGAGAACTGGAATCATATTTTGAACCTAGTGAGGCCTATTATAAACTGTTTTTATTATTTTATCTTTGTTATTAACTTTGAGAGAATTTGGAGACAATTTATTCAGCTAAATTTCCTAAATTAAAATAATTAACGTATTTTAGATTCTTTTCCGGTTATTGCTGAACTTGCAAAAATGTCTGATGTTTCAAGGAAGAATTAGTTCTTTGATCAATAAAATGTTTTGGGAGAGAGGCTGTAGTTTATATGATAGAGCACAAATTGAAATTTCAACTCAGTGTGAATAGTTTAAACACAGGCACTATTTTCCAGAAGCCAGGAAACACGAGGAGGCAAAGAATGCTGGCAGACTGAAGAATTAGCTGTGTAATATCTTTTGGACGGCCTTCAATGGCTGTTTTTAGAAGAGATGAAGAGAGTCAGACTGGGCTCTTTATCAGTTTTTATCAATAAGCCTTTGTTAGCAATTGATATAACATTTTGAGTGATTCTATTAGAAAAGACATCAGTAGAGACAACATATATTGGCTCTCTACTAGTAGAATTTTATTCTGATAATAACATGATCTTTTGCTTCCAAAGGTATTTTTTATTTAAATATATTAAAATAATTTAAAAGTTTAAATGATTTATTTGGGGGAAGTTAGGAAAAATACTTGAGATAAGATTTTAACCAGAGAAAGCAAAATTTAAATGTAACATGTTAATATTTTATGACAATCTGGTTATTCAGTTTATATGGTATATCCAGATACAATAATTAAACTGCTATAAAATTCCCTAAGTTTTCACTTTAATTCCAATTAAAAGGCAGCAAATTTTTTTCAATAATCTGATTAATTTATTCAAGATAATTGTCATTTAATATGATTGAATTGAATCATTTAAATCAAAATTATTTAGTATTGCTTTCTGCATACTCTAAAATCAACATATTCTGCCTTCTAATATGATTTTTGTTTAATACAATTATCATCTAGAGCAAAGAAATATAACACAATTAAATGAACACTTATGTAATATTTTGAGAGCAAAGACATTTACATTTAATGTATTCATAAATACATTTTTGGGGGACCAATGTCTTAAGCAGCTCCTAAAACTGGTTGCCACTTTGTGTGAGGCAAACTTCATACCTGATTTACCTATGAAAAGAAATGTTACACTGAGTTATTTGAAAAATATGCATAAAGCCCCCCCCACATATGCACACTTTGCTTTAACTATTTCATGCACCACAAACTGTTCAAAATCTATATATCATTCCATTTTGCATCTAATTCATGAAATGTTTGTTGTAGTAAATCACAAACTTAAGCTGTGACTATCTTTTCCACAAGATCAAAGCAAACATTGTCCTTGAAATGCAAATGTCCAGAAAAAGCATTATGACCATGAAATGAACTACATGAAACCTTAGAGCACCTTGATCAGCATCTTGCATAAGGAATACATAGGAAATCACTTCCTAGCATATTCTGTGCAACAGTCATGTACAAACAAAAGGGAAATGAATCTTTCCAAATAAAATTATTAACCCTAATTATGGACAAGTCATTCACTGAGGAATGGAAAAGATAATTAGAGGGATGCTTGAAGGTAAGTTATGGGAAAAGCAAATAAAACGTGTTTTTTTATCACTAAGAAAACTTCCTTGGTATGAGAACTAAGCAAGTAGAAAGGATTTGGCAAGTGTAGTAAAGTGAAGGTGTAATGAATAATTTAGATTAATTTCTGTCAAGAATTCCCCACCTTCACAAGAGAAGTAACTGAAACAGCATGATAAATTTATCTCTTCCTGAAACCAGGTCAATAAGTTTCTTCCAAAATGCACCTCAGCGAAAGAGCAGCCCAGGTCACAGCAATTTTAACTGCCACAGCTGCACAGAGCGTTACAATATTACAAAGAAGAATTTGCCTTTTATTATGCTGTCACAAAAGGAAGTTATATGCCTCGGAAACAAGTTTCTCTGAATATGAATAGATAACATTCTTCAAACATTTCAATTGTGGTAATCTTTATGAATTCATTTCAAAGGCATAAGTTAAGTTTTAATTTCAGTACCTATAAAAAGCATTTCAAACTTCCATAATCTTGACTACCATTAACTCCCTCATTTAAAAAGCAAAGATTTGTCCTGATTATATGTGTAAATGTGTGTCTTCAAAAGGATTGGCTCACTGCCAACAAAGTGAAGATAAAGGGAAGAAAAATTCATAAGGTATTAAAACAGGCAATTTGCTATAAGAAAATACAGAGGTTAATATATTTCAACTAAGTCTTTTACTAATGAAAAGGAAAATGTAAGCACGTTACTATCAATTTTACTTCTTTGTATATGTCATCTGTACTTCTTACAAGGCTACTAAAACAAACAAGTCAAAATAACATAAAAAGATATTGTGGCAAAAAAATAATTAAAAAGAAAATATGCTAAATAAAATGCTACTATTTTTGTGGATTCTTTTTGTTTGTTTGTTTGATTTTTTTTTATTATTCTTCAATTACAGTTGTCCCAGTTTTTCCCCTTTTTCTCTCTTCTGCCCCGTCCCCCCCTCCCTCAGTCAGTCCCCACCCTGTTGTCCATTACCATGGGTCCTTTATACAGATCCTTCCCCTTCTTTCCCCTGTTTTCCCTCTTCCCCCTCCTCTCTGGTTACCATCAGTTTGTTCATTATTTCCACGATTCTGGTTCTATTTTACGCGTTTATTTGTTTTGTTCATTACGTTCCACTTATAGGTGGGGTCATTTGGTATTTGCTTATTTCATTTAGCATAATGCTCTCCAGTTCTATCCATACTGTCCCAAAGTATAGAAGATCCTGCTTCTTTCTGCTGCATAGTATTCCACTGTGTAAATGTACCACAGTTTTTTAATCCACTCATTTACTGATATGCTCTAAGGCCACTTCCAGGACTTGGCTATTGTAAATAATGCTGCTATGAACATTGGGGTGCATAGGTCTTTTTAACTGGTGTTTCAGGATTCTTAGGGTATAATCCCAGCAGTGGGATCACTGGATCAAAAAGCAGTTTCATCTTCAGTTTTTTTGAGGAAGTTCTGTACTGTTTTCCACAGTGGCTCCACCAGTCTGCATTTCCACCAATAGGGCCCTAGGGTTCCCTTCTCCACACATCCTGCCAGGACTTGTTGTTTGTTGAATTGTTACTGATGGTCATTCTGACTGGTGTGAAGTGGTATCTCACTGGGGTGTTAATTCGGATCTCTCTGATGGCTAGTGATGCTGAGCATCCTTTCATATGTCTCTGGGCCCTCTGTATGTCCTCCTTGGAGAAGTGTCTGTTCAAGTCCTTTGCCCATTTTTTTAATTGGGTTGCTTGTCTTCTTAGAGTGGAGTCATGTGAGTTCTTTACATATTTTAGAGATTAAACCCTTGTCTGAGGTATCATTGGCAAATATGTTTTCCCATACAGTTGGTTCCCTTTTCATTTTGCTGACGTTTTCTTTAGCTGTGCAGAAGCTTTCAAATTTGATATAGTCCCATTTGTTTATTCTTTCCTTTATATCCCTCACCCTAGGAAATATATCAGTGAAGATATTGTTGCATGGCATATATGCATTTTACTGCCTATGTTTGCCAATATTTTGTTGAGGATTTTAGCATCTATGTTCATCAGCCATAATGGCCTGTAGTTTTATTTCTTTGTTGTGTCTTTAACTGGTGGTTGAGTTAGGATAATACTGGCCTCATAAAAAGAGTTTGGGAGTCTTCCCTCTTCCTGAATTTTTTGGAATAGTTTGAGAAGGATAGGATTTAGCTCTTCCCTAAATGTTTGGTAAAATTTGCCTGTGAAGGTATCAGGTCCAGGGCTTTTGTGTGCCAGGAGTTTTTTTTAATTACTGCTTCAATTTATTTCATTAGCTGTTATTAGTCTATTCAGGCTTTCTGCTTCCTCCTGATTCAGTTTTGGAAGACTATATATTTCTAGAAATTTGTCCATTTCACTGAGGCTGTCACGTTCCTTGGCATATAGTTGTTCATAGTAATTTCTGACAGTCCTTTGTATTTCTTTGGTATTGGTTGAAATTTCTCCTCGTTTGTTTCTTATTTTATTTATTAGGGTTCTCTCTCTCTTTTTCTTTTCTTTTTTTTTTTAATTTATTTATTTTTAGACAGAAGAAGGTAGAAGAAGATGGGGAGAAACATCAATGTGTGGTTGCATCTCACGTGGCCCTCTTGGGGACCTGGCCTGCAACCCAGGCATGTGCCCTGACTGGGAATCGAATTGGTGACTCTTTGGTTTGCAGCCCACGCTCAATCCACTGAGCTACACCAGCCAGGGCATCTTTTTCTTAATGAGTCTGGATAAAGGCTCTTTGATTATCATTTCAAAGAAAAGTTCCTGGATTTATTGATCCTTTGAATTGTTCTTTTTGTCTCTATGCCATTTAATTCTGCTCTGATCTTGATTATTTCCTTCTTTCTACTTGCTCTGTTCCTCCAGTTTTTGTAGAAGTAGGGTTAGCTTGTTTATTTGAAATGTTTCTATATTTTTTAGGTAGGCCTGTATTGCTATGAACTTCCCTTTCAGGACTATCTTTGCTGTGTCCTATAGGTTGTGGGCTGTTGTGTGTTCATTTTCATTTGTTTCCAGAACTTTTTGATTTCTTCCTTGATCTCATTTTTAACCCATTCATTGTTTAATAGCATGCTATTCAATCTCCATGCACTGGAATGTTTTGAGTTTTTTCCCTGAGGTATTGGTTTCTAGTTTCATGCCATTATGATCCAAAAAAAAAAAAAAAAAAACCGCTTGATATGATTTCAATTTTGTTGTTTGGAGAAATTTGTTGAGATTTGTGTTGTGTCCTACCATGTGATCTGTCTTTGAAAATGTTCCAAGTGCATTTGAAAAGAATGTACATTTTGCTTCTTTGGGGTGAAAAGTTCTGTATATGTCAATTAATTCCATTTGTTCTAGAGTGTCCTTCAGTGCCACAATGTCCTTATTGACTCTTTGTTTGGAAGATCTATCCATTGTTGACAATGGGGTGTTAAAAATACCCTTCTCTAATTGTGTTGCTATCTATATCTTTCTTGAAGTCCTTTAAGATTTTCCTTGTATATTTGAGTGCTCCTTATGTTGTGTGCGTATATGTTTACAATGGTTATCTTCTTATAGGATGCTTCCCTTAATTATTATGAATTGTTCTTCTCTGTCTCTTTTCACAGCCTTTGTTTCAAAATCTATTTTTTCTGATGTAAATAATGCTACCCTGGCTTTTTGTTTCATTTCCATTTGCTTGGAATATTTTGTTCTATCTCTTTACTTTCAGTCTGTGTAGATCTTTTTTTCTGTGGTGAGTCTCTTGCAGTAGCATATATGCAGATCATGTTTTCTTACCCATTCAGCTATCTTATACCTTTCGATTGGAGCATTCAATCCATTTTTATTTCAGGTTATTACTGATAGGTACTTAATCATTGCTCTTTTTTCTATAACTATGTTTCTCTCTCTCTTTCTCTCTTGCTCTCTCTTTCAGTCTCTCTATCTTTCTTCTTTTTTATACCAGTCCTTTTAGCATCTCTTGCATTGGTGGGTTCATGGAGACATACTCTTTTAGCCTTCTTTTATCTGGGAAGCTCTTTATTTCACCATCTATTTTAAATGAGAGCTTCGGTGGATAGAGTAGTCTTGGTTGTAGGTCATTGTTTTTTATTATCTGGAATATTTCATGCCAATCCCTTCTGGCTTGTACTGTTTCTCCTGAGAAACATGCTGATAGCCTTATTGCAACTCCTTTGTATGTTACTTGCTGTTTCTCCCGTATAGCATGTGAGATTCTCTCTCTGTTTTTCACATTTGGCATTTTAATTATGATATGTCTAAAATGCTACCTTAAATTGTTAAAAGTTAATCTCTTTTGCCAATAGGTATAGATACATTTTGTTAAGATTGATATTTTTGGTTAATATAGCCAATATCTACATAAGGTGATACCTTCCATGTTACCTACATAACATACTAAAGCATTCATTAAAAGAGATATTCACTTTTTGTACACGTGACCAAAAATATAATTGAGGTTATTGATTTTATTTGGATGTGTCTTGTATAACATGTTACATTAGATTTATATTTAAATTCAATTCATATTTTTGTTGTTTTATTTTACTATGTTGTATATGCAAATTAGTCATTTTATTGATAATTACTATTTCCAAGAAATTCTTAGTCAAATTCTATTTATAGTTATAGCCCCCCTTAACCTGGTGATTTATTGTCCCTCCTTTAAGGAAACAGATATAACATATTATGCCAGGTATAATGCACACCCATGTTTTTGGCCCAAACTTTCAGGAAAAAAATCTTTTATTTTAATTTATTAATTCCATCTAAAAAGTTCAACAAAACCAATCACCATATTCCATGGTATTATTTTGCAGACCAGCATTGTTATTGCTTTCTAGAGTTACACATTTAATGCATAAGCATAAATAAAAGAATTAAAAATATTTATATAGATATGGAATTAGTACTACCCATGTATAATGTGCATCCTTATTTTCCCATCAAAAATTTGGGTGAGAAAGTGCTCATTTTATTTTATTTTTATTTTTCATTTATTTATTGTTTTAAAGATTTTATTTTCAGTTTTTAGAGAGAGAAGAAGGGAGGGAGAAAGAGCAATGTATGGTTGCCTCTCACATGGCCCTCACTGGGGACCTGGCCTGCAACCCAGGCATGTGCCCTGACTGGGAATTGAACCGGGACCCTCTGGTTCCCAGCCTGCGCTCAATCCACTGAGCTACACCAGCCGGGCCAGAAAGTGGTCATTTTACATGGGAAAATATGGTAAATAAAAATTGTGAAGGTGGGTAGACCAAGATGGTGACATGAGAGGTTCCTGAATTCCTCTTCTCTTCCCACAGACACACCACATGTACTTCTACTTAGGGGACAATTCTTTCTGAAAGAAATCCAGAAACTAGTTGAGTGAGTCCTACTATACATTGGGCAAATGAGAAAATATCCAGCCTGGCTGGTGTAGCGCAGTGGATTGAGCGCGGGCTGGGAACCAAGCGGTCCCGGTTGGATTCCCAGTCAGGGCACATGCCTGGGTTGCAGGCCGGGTCCCCAGTGGGGGACATGTGAGAGGCAACCACACATTGTTGTTTCTCTCCCTCTCTTTCTCCCTCCCTTCCCCTTTGTCTAAAAATAATTAAATAAAATCTTTTAAAAAAATAAAAAAAAATGAGAAAACATCCACATTGAACATGGTAGGAAAGGCTGAGACATACTCTTGGCATAAACCCCACCCCCAACACAGTGTCATATAATCAGTAAAGCACTCCCAACTCTCAGCTACTCCCAGAGGAGTAAATGGTTTACAACCCACATTTAGTACCCTAACATTTAACATTCCCACCCAAGGTACGCATCCCCCAAACATCTAGTTAAGAAAGCCAATGAGGCTTGCGTTCATGAGACACCCAGACTATTGCAAGCAAAGCAGCATGTACAAGTACTCACTATAGCTATCTTCTTAGGGTTCAGTGCACACAAAAAAAGGGGTCAAAAATGCACATCTCCCAGTGTTTCCCCGGGAGAGCCCAACTGCATAATTTGAAAGTTGTTGTCTAAGAGTCAAGCTTCTAATTTAGCACATATTTAAGGGGCTGGCTGTGATTTTCCCTGCAGACTGGGAAAACCCACCTGTGGACATCTCCCCTGCTGTCAACTTCTAGTATGCACCAGGATCACACTAGAAGGACCTTACACATATGTCTGCACTCCAGCTTTTGCAATGCTGCCTCAGAGATGGGCCCAGTATCATATGGCTCTGATAGCCAGTAGTGCTTGCATTTGTGAGTCCCAGAGGATGGTAGCAAACAAAGCAGCAGTTCTTAACAGGTAACAGAGCACCACCTCTTTCCCCTGAGGCTATAAATGTGGGCCCAATGCGAAGTGAGGATGCAAAAAACATCTACCTCCTAGCTTCTCCTTGGAAGGGGCTTAATTGTCTTTCCAAGCTACTTACTACCTGAGGGTCGAGTGTCTAGGCAGCCTACCTCTAGGTGCCGAATGCTGTCTTCCCCTTTGGGGCATTGACAGATCTTGGTATACACTCATATACCGCAATCAAAAGAGATTTATTCCAAGGATGCAAGGTTAAACATCCAAAATTCAATAAATAAATGTGATATATCACATTAACAAAATGAAAAATAAAAATCATGTAATTATCTCAATTGATGCAAAAAAAAAGAATTTGACAAAATTCAACATTTTTATGATAAAAACTTTCAACAAACTGGGTATAAAGGGAAGGTACCTCAACATAGTAAAAACCATTTTAAAATCCCTCAGATAACATCGTAATCAATGATGAAAATCTGACATTTATTCTTCTAAGATCAGAAACAAAACAAAATCTCACTCTCACCCCTTTTATTCAACATAACACTGAGTGTCCTAGCCAGAGCAATTAGTCAAGCAAAAGAAATAACAGGCAACCAAATTAGAAAAGAAATAAAATTTTCCTTATATGCAGATGTCATGATTATACATAGAAAACCTAAAGACTCCATCAAAAAGATAAATAAATAAATAAACTGTTAGAAATTACAAAACAAATTCAGCAAAGTTGCATGATAAAAATCAATATTCAAAACCAGGTGAATTTCCATATACTAACAACAAACTGTCAGAAAGAGAAATTAAGGAAATAATCCCTTTTATAATAGCATGAAAAGAATAAAATACTTAGGAATAAATTTATTCAAGGAAGTGAAAGTAATTTAAAAGATATAATAAGAGATATTTTGTGCTCATGGATTAGAATAATTCATTGTTAAAAGGTCAATACTGTCCAAAGAGATGTACAGATTCAGTGTAATTTGAATGGCACTTTTCACAGAGATAGAACAAACAATCCTAAAATTTACATGAAACCACAAAAGAACTTGAACACCAAAGTAAACTTGAGAAAAAAGAACAAAGTTGGAGGCATCACCTTTCCCAATTTCAAACTATATTACAAAGCTATAATAATCAAAGCAATATGATATAGATATAAAGACAGACACATAGATCAATGGAACAGAATACAGAGCCTAGATATAAACTCATATATAAATGACTAATTAATTATTGACAAAGGAGCCAAGAATATACAATGTGGAAAAATAGTCTCTTTGATAAATGGTGTTGGGAAAACCAAACAGCCATATATATTTTTTAAAATGAAATTTGACCTCTATGTTACACCATACACAAAAATCAACTCAAAATATATTAAAGACTTAAACATAAGACCTGAAACCACTAAAGTAGAAGAAAATATAGAGGCTAAGCTCCTTGACATTGTCTTGGCAATGACTTTTTTAATATGACACCAAAAGCAAATGAAACAAAAACTATTTAAAATAAACAAGTAGGACTACAGCAAACTTAAAAGCTTCTTCACAGCAAAGGAAACTGTCAACAAAATTAAAAAATAATCTAGGGGATGGGGGAAACTATTTGCAAATCACATATCCAGTAAAGGGTTAATATCCAAACTATGAAAGGAAATTATGAAACTCAATAACAAAACTAAACAAATAACCCAGTTAAAAATGGGCAAAATACCTGAATAGACATTTTTCCAAAGACATACAAATGACCAATAAGTACATGGAAAGGTACTCAACATCACTAATCATCAGAGAAAAGCAAATCAAAACCATAAGATCATCTCACATTTGTTAGAATAGCTATTATCAAAAAGCCAAAAAGGTTTAGGGAAGGGATGAAAAAGGTGAAAGGGATTAAGAAGTACAGATTGACGCTTATAAAAATCACCCTGGCTGGTGTGACTCAGTGGATTGAGTGCTAGCCTATGAACCAAAGGGTCTCTGGTTCTATTCTCAGTATAGGGCACATGCCTGGGTTGAAGGCCAGGTCCTTAGTAGGGGGCACAAGAGAGGTAAACACACATTGATGTTTCCTTCTCCCTTCCTTCCTCTCTCTCTAAAAATAAAAAACTAAAATCTTCAATTTTTTTAAGTTGAAAAAATTGTTTCTTAAAAAAATTGTAACAGGGATGTAAGTTACATAAGGATATAGTCAGCAATATTATAATAACTTTGTGTGGTGCCAGATGGGTACTTATTGAGGTGATCACTTCATAAGGTATATAAATATCTGATCATGACTTTGTACATCTGAAATGTATATGTCAATTATAAGTGGAAATATTTTTTTAATCTAAAAAATAACAAATGCTATTGAGGATGTGGGAAAAAATGAATCCTTGTGCACTGTTAATGGAAATGTAAATTGACACAGGCACTATGGAAAATAGAATGAAGATTCCTCAAGATATTAAAAATAGATCTCCCATATGATACAACATTCCTACTTCTGGGTATATATCCAAAGAAAATAAAACCATTGTCTTGAAGAAATATCCATACTACTGTGTTTATTGCAGCATTATTCATAACAGTTAAGGGATGAAAACAACCTAAATGTCCACCAATGGATGAAAGAATCAAGGATTAGTAAAATACATATAATATAGTGGAATATTATTCAGCCATGAGAAAGAAGAGAATCCTGACATTTGTGACAACATGGGTGGACCTAGAGGGTATTACACTATATGAAATAAACCAAAAAGATAAAGACAAAAACTACATGCCATCATTTGTATTAAAAATCTTTAAAAACATCAAACTTATAATGAGTAGAAAGGTTGTGGCCAGGGGCTGAAGGGCGGGGTAAGCGGGGAGAGGTTGGTAGAAGTGCACAGACTTTCAGTTATAAGATGAAAAAGTTCTGAGGACCTAATGTATAATATGGTGACTATAGTTGATGATACTGTATTGGCTGTTTGAAATTTGCCAGGACAGTAGAACTTAAATGTTCTCGCCAAAATAAATGTTCTTTTATTTACCATCTCTGAAAGGAATAGAGAACTTACATTGATCAGATATTGCTATTTCCATAAATATTTTATAATCATTGTTGCATAGTTATGTTCATAATTTGTGTAATTTAATACCCCACTCCCTGTCATTTTCATAGTACAGTCTTTAAAACAAAATGGGCTTTTGAATTTTTTTCTCTCTAGAGTCCCAAAGAAAGGCATTTCGTATACAGATTCTAAAGAGACATCCCAGAGCCAATCCTAAGACAGAGACCTGGGAAATGAAGTAAATAGCTGGGAGTCACAAAGAGAGATGACACCTCAATGCCTGTAGCAAAAAAGAGAGTGGGATATAAGGAACTCATTTAGGCCTACCAAGGGGTGCTATGGAAAAAGATTTGAAATCAGCTACCACAAAAGTCTTCCCATTCAGGCAGGCTCTTCACTGCTGAGGGTAAGTATATTAGGCACTGCCTGAGGCTGTGTAACTTTTCCACCTCCACAAATCTTACTGACAAGTTTAATGTGGTAGTCATTAATCTAAATGTTATTTCTTTAAAAAAATTTTAAAGCAAATTAGAGTGTCACAAATCTGGAGACTAAATGGTACTCTAAAATTTTCATGATGGACCCACTGTTATGAAAGAATAAGTAATAAAACAGCTCTAAACATTCTGATAAAAAAAAAAGTAGGGGAGAGATGGAGGGACGAAGCAGACTGTGATAGTTAGAAAGATGATGGCAGCCAAAAAAGTAAATTCATGTATCAAACTTTGGCTTTGTAAGTATCATCTATTTCTTTTTTACTCTGGGAAGGTTGTTGACATTGAAGGAGTGGCAGAATCTCATCATTAAAATAAGGAAAATAGTATTTTCTGCACATTGTTGATTACCAAGTAATGAAATGATTTCTCTAATAGACCTGGGAGCTTTTTTAAAAATGTCTTCCATTTCGTTTGTGAGTTTTGAACTTATTCTTTATGGGTCAGTAATTTTAGATGTTCCTCTTAGGATTCAGTTATCTGATATCTAATGAAATATTAAGTCTAAACTATTCAGCGAAGATGAAGGCATTTAAAAAGGTTGTAGAGAAATGCAATAGATTCTAAGCTACAGTATCTCTTCGTTTTTCCCAACTGTGCTACTCTTTGTATCCACCCCCTACAACCCCACCCCTACCTTTCTCCATAAGGATGCCCTGAGGTAGAAAATTATTATTCCTACACATTACCAGTCTCATTTTTTTTTCTTTTACATTTAGAGGTAATACAGGATGTGTATAAATGTCAGTAAGATACCATTCTCCGTATGGGGACATACACATATTTTCACTATAGCTGTTCTGGTTTAGGTGTGCTGCACACTATATTTCTGGTGGTTTGCCTACTTTCTGCCCCATGGGCACTACGCATGTGCTAGAACCGCCATATAATTTACTGTGGCAAATGTTACTTAACTAGATGACAACATTCTACTTTGAAATTTAAAAACATTCTTAAATTAAGGTAGATAATTATTTTAGTTGCCTAAGGTAAAGAATTAGTGCCAGAACTCTAAGACTCTTGGTTTAGATGAGTTTTCTTTTTCTTTAGACACATAATTAGTACACTGTTTCAGTAAAGTAAAAAGGGTTTTTTGTTTGTTTGTTTGCTTTTTTGTTTAAAGGATGCCAGACTCCCACTTATTCTATGTACACTTTTTCTAAAAATATAACAAAAACAAAACAGATAAAGCAATATTTCACATATTGCAACTTTAATTCAGTTTTCTTAAACCTTACTAATCCTAAAATGGAATCATTTTTCTTTTTTGATTCATTGTCATTGTTAACATAAAAATTGGGTAAGAAATGATTTTCCAAATGAAATGCTTTGTTTTTTATTTATGAATGGCTAATTTATTCCTTTTTCTAAACTAAATTAACTAATTAATATGTTTTATTAATATCAGTAATTATGCTGTTGCTTGTACACAACTTTGAAAGCATTGTATTTTATTAGAATTAGGAAAAGTAACATTTATAAAAATATGTTTTCACAATTTTAAAATAAACTTTAAGATACCAATGGAATGGTTTATGATTTTCAGGGATGTGGACCCAAGAATATTGTTATTGTAGCATTAAATTATTCTAATTCTGTAACGATTGCTACAATAACACATTTGTTTTGTCAGACCAAATTTAGTTAGCTATTACAACTGAAATAATTGCAGTGAAGAAATCAATAAATTAATGAGTGAGTATATTATCTGTTTAATACAAAATAATTAGATTTCTTATTATGGAATACAAAAATATATTCCAAATATATATATTATACTCATCCATCTCTATGTAAGACCAACACACACACACACACACACACATGCAAATGAGATGGAAAAGCAAGTTAAGAAACTTAACTTTATTTTTATTTAGAATAAAAGCAGCAAGTACAAAGTGAGTTGATGGCCAATTCATGGATATACTGAACTGAAGTCCTAAGGTGTTTAATAATTGCCTAAAAATTAAATAAGTAATAAAATAGATGAAACTTAGTGATCTTGTTATATTCTCTATATAAAAAAATCAGTTGAAGACTCAACAATAACCATGCTATTTTGATCAATTTAGAAGCAAATTTACAAAAAAATGTAGAATCAATTTTACTTTTTTATGAATTTTTCCATATTGAATTTTTCATGTATTAGGTTAACTAAATTATTACAATATCTCCATTTATCTTATGTTGAAAAGTCTACAAGTCTCGTACTTAGTGTTTTTGACCACACTTTATATAAAGGTGGACATATCTGGACAGAATACAACACTACAAAGAAGGCCAATGTGAATATAATCACATATTTATATTTAGAATTCTTACTTAATTCTACATATATGTGCAGATATTTATTTCTTGAGTTGGGAATCTCTAACTCAATTGAGTGTTTATTTTATTTGTTTGTTTCCATACCCTAAAGGTTATATACCTCTATTAATGTTCACTTGGGAATATTTGTCTGCTTAGGAGGCTATAAACTGCGTATTGTCACATGAGAAAGAACCATTGTTCAGCTGAATAAGTGTTCTAAAAAATTAATGGTATTTTTACAAGCACACATATGTTCTCTAGTCTGAGGAATAAGAGTTTGAAGCAAACGTTCTTTGTTTTCCTAGTGGTAATAACCTGTAACCCAATTCAATTTGCTAATGGGTGGCTCTGGAATCAAAATCCCCATAAACCACCTATGTAATCTCAGAAGACAATAACACTGTCGGCCTGAATTAAAATGCCATCAGCAGATCCAGTGTGTTGAAAAGAAGAAGAAAGGGTAAATATTAGGGCCAGAACCAGTTGGAGAGCGTACTGAAGTTTCACTTGCCTGGGCCGTTTTTATCACGTCTGTCGGCCTTTGTGGTAGGAAACAACTTTAATCTGACGTGTATAACTGGCGTACTCGGTGATATGTTCTGGCCTTTTCTTACCTGAAGTACGTTTCTGTTCCAGCTCAGTTCTTATCACTCTAATTTAGGAATTTAGCCGTAATAATTTAGGTTTCAGGCTACTTGTGTGTTTAGCTCACAGTGTTTGGATTCAGGAAGAAACATTTTTTGTGTGTGAAAATATGACATGTCTAATAAGACATGCATTGAAAACAGATTAACAAACCATTCTATCTTTACTTACAGTTATATTAATTCCAAAAACTTACTCTCAGAGCATTCTGAAACTTCCATGATTTAGTTAGTACATAAATACCTGGGGGCATATAAGACATTTGACTGAATTGTGAACGGTATTTATAATAAAATACAATTCAGCTGTTTACTCGAATATCTGGACACAAATATAATTTGTATGAGACTATGATCAGACTAAATGATTATTGGAATTAAAAAGATTAAGGGTATAATAAAAGCCAAAAAAAATTGCTATAGGCGAGCGAGGGGAGTTGTAGCTACTTATGATGGAGAAAATCACAGTGATAACACTTGAGTAGTCTGTTAAAGAAGTAAATGTTATTTTACTTTTAAAAACTTTTTTAAAGTGTAATTGTTTAGAGAAGCTTGTACCTTTTAGAGATGCTTATTATAGGCTTTATTATGAAAAGAAACATTCAACATAGCTAAACGTTTTAGCTATGTAAATAGCTAAAACTTTCGAGAGAGTACCATTTTGTTTTTTTCTAAATAATATCACCCCTGGGGGGGGAAATGTTTCTCCAGATTCAGAAACATATTCATGAAGCAGCATGTGTTTATTTCAAGGTCTGTCATTCTTGAGAAATGCAGGCCCTAGCCTGCTTCATTTGTGACAGTTAATAATATCCCAGAATTGAAAAGCACTATTATTTTCATATTAGCTGTGCCCTGTCCCAGTTTGGTGAATTAAGTCTCCAGCTTTGAAAGCCTTGCTTCATGAGTACTCTCACCTTTTGGTCATCAAAGGCAATTTAGCCACAGAGCAACGGAAGTAGCAATGGTAGTACCTAAATCTGTTGATGCCTGAGGAAAGAAGGGGAATGAGACAGTTTCTAACTTGAATGGGACGGAGTGGCGGGCAAGCATGCTAGTGTGAAAGGATGGGGCTTAGGAGAGCTCTTGTAAAAAGTTCAGGTGCTCAACGGGAGCCTTAGTAAGAGATTTACTTGAGAACGGTAGAGATTTAACTTGAAGGAACGGCGAGATTTTCAGTGCAGTAGTAAGCCTACCTTCTGGCAGTAATCCTTCTTTACGAGAGAGAAATGCAAGAGAATTCATCTTCAAGGAAAGTCCAGTTGGGCAAGTTTTACAATGTTGGTGATACCCTGAAATATCTAGGCACCCAAGTTGGAAAGTACTGGCTTGAATCAGTGAGAAAGTTTCAGTTGGATAGAAACACAAAGAAAATGACGATCAAGTCCCTGGTGGTTCTCTAGGCAATCCCTTTCATTCAAAAGCTCTTTAAAGTTCACTGACATTATAAAACACCAAAGGAAAATTTACTTAGTTCATTTTAAACTTGAAAAGAAAGATGGGTGGGGGGATAATTTGAGCACCTTCATCTCAAAGGGTAGTTGTAAATCAGTCTAGTACTTACAACATGAAAGGAACTTATTTCACTGCAGGATGTCTCTTAATTTTGTACTTCTATGGATGAAAGGCCTTTCTACAGAAACTGAAAAAGAGACTGCAATAGAGCCACTAGCATAAAGCCATGTAAATGTAATTCTTTCATATAGCTATTTTAATGTACCAATAAAATTATGTAGCTTTTGACTACCTGGTAAGCAACCAAGTTACAAATGGGGTTAATTTGAAAGATTTTATTATCTAGTCTTCATGACCTTTAAAGGTAATAAAGGACTAGGCTTTAGTTGGGGGTTTGGGGTGGGGGGACGAGGGGAGGGCGTGAGTCTTATTAAGCCAGGCTTGAAAATGGCAATAAATGTGATGGGACTGAATGGATGGCAAAGGATTCTTAGCAAGATATAACAGGGTAGAATTAGTGTTGGAGCAATTATTTGAGCAGTATGCTCATTTTCCTTTGAGTAATTTTTGCTCTTAATCACTAATAGGCAAATTCAGTCATGAGGCAATGCTCTAGATATTTCGACTTAGTAACATTGGCTGTTAGCAACCTTAGCACGGTGGATGAAAATTCTTACACATGGCTTCTTCCTCCACAAAGGAAGTTCCTACAGCTTTTTAAAAAATTTATTCATCTTTGATTTTTCAACTCAACAAAGGAAAGAGATCTAGCTTTTGAAAGTAAGGTTTTGGAAAGCAGCCACAGACAGGTGTTAACAAGCCTAGGCCTGCTTTCTCAAACAGAAAGCAATGATTTTCTTTTCTTTTCCTTTGTGCTGAACAATATATGTGGTAAAAAAGACCCCAGGTTCATGTGAAATAGAGACTGAACTGGATTGCTAATCAGCATTCTGAGGTATGCCCCGGAATGTTCTAACCGTGTTACGCTGATCCCAAGTTACACAAAAAAGCACATAGATGATTTGTTTGATGAACACGGGAGTGGGTGGCAGTTTCACGCTGGTGGGCCAGTCTGACAGAACACTTCCCTGCAGTGTTTGCCTCAAAACACAGTGAAGAACCTTTTAGACAAAACTATATAAATAGAATTAACTTGAGAAGACGATGAAGCTCTTTGCACTTAGATTCCAGCTGGCATGTGCTTTAAGTCTTGTATATTCTCAAGTTATTTTATTTATACCTCTTTTGATGCAGTGTTATATATTCCAAGATCTATTTCTGTTATTAGACTGTGAGCACCTTAAGGATAAGAACTAGATTTTATTTATCTTTGTATAACTAATATCTGTCCTGTGCCTGATACATATAATATTTGACACAAAGCAATCTTAATATAAATAGGATATAGTGAGTCCTGTTTGATGAATAGATAATTTGATTGAGTCTTGAGAGAAGAAAGATATTTATTGTCTTGAGCAATTTATAAATTAGGTATCAGCTTTATCTTCTATTATTATCCCAAATATTCTACAGTCTCTCCACTCAGAGATACTCTAAAAATCTTCTATTAAAATCTTTTGCTAAACTAATTGTCTCAGTAAAACTAAATGACCGAAGATTTAGAATTATAAAAGGTCAGGAAGATTGGGGAAATAGGAAAACAAGAGTTTCAGAGGATGGATTTAACAGTAGTTTCCTCACACCACAGGCATTTTAGGAAGTGCAGATTTATGGGTTATTGGCCTGAGGTACAGAAACTGCATAGCACTAACTGAGCTCTACCTGCAACATTTTTCATGGTGTACTTGTCCATAATACAGAAATGTGGAAAACATGATATTGTCGTTAAATGGTCTGTAAGTGAACAAACCACTGCAAGTAATGGGTGTCAACTTGATATCACTTTATGCCACAGGCTCTATATTTGTTTCTTATTTCAAATTTGTAATTAACATTTGTGACTTCAACTTACCGAAATCTTTGAAAATATAACATTGGGAAGAAAAATCCGTACAGTGAATTTATGTTACCAAATAATATTGATCGTCTGATTAAATAGAACTATATTTTGTATGCACACACATATTGATACACTTTGAAAAAAAGTATTGGGCTTTATTGGAAGTCACCTCAACTTAAGTCAACAGCATACTAGCAAATGAGCTCATTGAACTAATGCATGTTCCCCTTCATTTTCACTCACATGGGTATACTCATTGGGGTATAGAAGTTCTCTTCTATGTTTAGGCTAGAACAGTGTTTGTACATGATGTACTTGTGAATATCACATCAAGAGGGACATTGAAAAAGTCATAGGTCACTCAAAAGAGAGGATATGGGTTAAAAAGAAAACATGCTATCTGAGGATGTTTGGGGAGCAAAGGGGAACATCTAAAAACTGTTCATAAGGCAAACACTATGCTCCAGACCCCAATTCTGACTGCAAATTCCTTAGAAGCTGTCACCTCAGTGTCTCTTGCAGTGACACCAGGAAACTGTCCAAGTTAACACCGGAGTTTCAAACTTTATAGTCAGATCATTGCAATATGCTTTATAGTCTTGACCCTGACATCTTCATCATCATTCACTATGGAAAATACTCTTTCATATGCTATCTACCCAAACTCATTCTCACACAGAACACTTCTTTCTTTTGCCTTCTTTCCCACACTTTTCAAATCTGCTTATTAAATTACTAGTCTAATCTTTGAAAAAATGATGAAAACAAAAGCCAACTCTTTCTCAACAATATTCCTAATACTTGCTTTCTACCTCTCTTGCTAGAAGAAAACTCTTCTCTTAAATCTTTCCCAAGAAGAAAAAATATGCTTTTTCAAATGCTATCAGGTCTGGAAGGGTGATTACCGTGAGTAATTTCAAATTCATTCACTGTACTCTCAAGTCATATTCTCCCTTAAATAAAGTTGACCACTTCTGAATGCATTCTCTGTTTTTCTTCTTTAGAATATAAAAATATTTTAGTTACTTTCTCATACTGATAAAAGTTTTCAGTATTCACTATTTTTCTCTATCACATGTTCTATAATCAATCATGGCAATTTCAAAGTTCAGAAGAAGAGCCTACTTATAGATCTAACTTTATAGATGCTTAACTACTTTAAACTCAGTTAACCTCAGTTCACTTCTCTTGATACTGGAGAAAAATGTGGAATTGCCTGGAATTGGGTCACTACAAATTAATGAATCCCATTTTAGCTGGACCACAGGAACACTCAACCATTATTTTATTTTATTTTTTTTATTTTTTTTAAGATTTTATTTATTTATTTTAGAGAGAGGGGAAAGGAGGGAGACAGAGAGAGAGAGAAACAGCAATGTATGGTTGCCTCTCACATGGCCCTCACTGGGGACCCGGCCTGCAACCCAGGCATGTGCCCTGACAGGGAATCGAACCAGGACCCTCTGGTACCCAGCCCGCACTCAATCCGCTGAGCTACACCAGCCAGGACTCAACCATTATTTTATTTATCTTGGTCAGTTACTTTATCCTTTCTGTTCAGCACCTTTCTTTTTTAGACTTTTTTCACAAAGCCCTCCCATGTTTGTTTAACAACTTAATGTACATTTTTTAAATAAAATTGAGGTTTTAACTCAGCTACCCTTTGGACAAAATGATTTATATCTCTACATGCTTTGTATTTTATTCTTCCAGGATCAGAGTTTGAAGTTGTCTTTGTATGCTAAGATAAGTTAAGCCACTTATCTCTGCCTATCATCTTCTGTCTCTTCTAGGACTTTGTCAAGTTTAACTTCTATCCTGTCCTTTGCCTTCAGCCTATGTGCATACGCTTAAGGTTCTCAATGCTAAGCAGTCTTTCCAGTGACTCAGTTAATACCAACCTATCCTTTCACAGTTTCTCAATGACCTCTTAATTCATCCTTCCTAGTCTCCCTTTCAGCTCTGCTATTAGATTTCTGTCCTTGAATGATCAGTCTTTTCTTTTCATGCACACAGCCTTTTAGCCAATATTATCACTTATGGTTTTACCATAAAACTATAAGTTTAACAGCCACGAATGGGTATTTCTAAATTAGACCCTGAACCCACCTTCCAGAATAGTTAGCAGTATCTCAAACGCATCATCAATGCCAAATTTCTCATTATCTCCTGCTTCCAATACCTACCTATCACGTAGGAAACTTCAGTTAACAAACCTTTGTCTACAGAGATGTTGAGTCCTGATATCTCTGAGTTAACTTAGACCCTGTTTTCTCCCTCACACTCAGTTTATCAAATCCTGCCAATTATGCTTTCTAATGATCTCTCCTTTCTTCTCCTGCATCAATTGTCTTAGTTGCAGGTCATGATTATATATTACTTGGATTATTGAATTAGTCATTTAATTGGGTTCTTTACCTTCAGTCTTAACTGACTTCAATCTACCTTCGATTATTCTCCTCAGTAACAGAATATGAAAGTATGTTTGGTTTATATAAACAAAGTCTGATTTAAGTATATTTGAAAATAGCTTCAAGGAGCAACTAACCACATTTCTATACTTGGTGAATGCTCTGGCCTAT
The DNA here is from genome assembly GCA_004026765.1 of Micronycteris hirsuta. Lineage (NCBI taxonomy): Eukaryota > Metazoa > Chordata > Mammalia > Chiroptera > Phyllostomidae > Micronycteris > Micronycteris hirsuta. The sequence continues at coordinate 129,031 of PVJI01001618.1, read as the reverse complement.
AATTTTTCAGGTCACCAAGTATGGAGTAACATTGATCTATAAAATAATAATTCATCACCCCCATAGCTACTCTCCTACAAGCTGACTCCTTGGAAATCTAGGTCTGTGAAAATGCTCCGTCTTTCTTGAAGTAGAAAGGTGTTTTCTTGAAGTATACTTTAAAGTATTATCATTCTCTATTGAGATAAGATGTAGCTTTAATGGCATGTGCCCACCCACTATCACCACCCCAACAGTGGAACTACTCCTGGCTTTCATCAGATAATAAATGATCCATCGACATTTACTGTCAGAGAAGGTCTGTTTGAACTCCCGTTCCACTCACACTCTAGGCTTCTTTGACAGCAAAGAAGTTTACCGTAGGCCCAAGAACAATAGGACTAAAATAACTTCTAAATATGGAAGTGAAAAAGGAAGTAGAATTAGTTTCTGATCTAGGGAACTGGAAATAGCTTTGAATCTGGGTATTGGGCCTGTGGTTTAAACCAGATCATGAATCCTTAGTGGCTAGAGAAACAGAGAAAGGAAGGTATAGCTTTGACTTCAAAATTTTTGAGCTCAGAAAAACCACAGAATGAGAAATTCCTAAAATAGTTCCCTCCTAGATTGAATGGTTTTGTATCTAGTAAATCCTGAACAGCTGTTGCCAATCAGAGTTTATAACCTTAAAAAATTAATCACATTGTTGAGTAATGCTATTTCATAAATTGCAATAAGCTCTGTTACTGAGAAGAAATCTTATAAATTATTAAATATCAAGATCACATTTTAAAAATAGATATTTTTTCAGGAAAAATTACCCAAATTGGCAAAGAAGAGTACTAGATTACCTTTTAGTGGACTCTTTGCATTTTATCTGAGTCTATAAGTGTGTTCAGCTTTAACTGGCTTTCTATTCATTAGGCCATTTTGCATATCTGTAAGGGTAGAAGATAGCCTATTAAATAAATGATAATAGTGCAAATCAGTGTGACCCAGTAAGGAATAATTGATTTCTGTCCTGTAGAAAAGATAACACCAAATATTACTTATTGCTGTACAGAAGATCAAGCAGTTTTAAATCTATTAACAAATTAATTTAAGCATTTCTGAAGTCCCAATTCTCTTTGAATTGGTTATAATATCTTACTGGTTCCCCCATTAACTGAGTTAAATAAAGTCTTTGACTTATGTTTATTTTACAAGAGAGTTATGATTTTACCTTTTGAAAATTATAATTTAGTAGCTGTATAGTCAGAGGAAGCCCTAGTAAATCCAATCAGTAAATTCAGTGAACCCTCTTATAGAAAGGTACAAAGGTTTTGTCACATGGCCAATGAATAGTGACTGACTGACACAGATACCTACACATCAAGAAGGAATATCCTGCCAAACAAAGTTATTTCACACTTCTGCTACCTATATGTGTAGTATTTCTAAACATAGAAGACTTTAATTTAGATTTTTGCCCAAAGGCAACAGGTGCTAGATGTTCCTTATCACTTGGTTTCTATGTCAATGTTTCTTCCTGTTTTTTAACTAGAAGGGTGGAATTTGGTAGAAGAATTTTTGTGATGAAGAGTAATGTTGAGTGCACATCTCTAAATTTAAATTGCTTCCACATTTTAATGAATATTACAGTATATAATCACAAAACAATAAAAATAGAAAAGTAAACCTATCATTTTCTCAAATTATATTTAATCAAATGTCATATTTAATCAAATATCATTATATTTAATCAAATGCAACATGATTCCACAAACATTATTTTATGAATTGATTCTGGTGAATAAGGCAATATATTAGGATCTTTCAGTGCTAAAATAAATAGATAAGACAGTTTACAAAGGAGCTCCAAATCAAGTCAGACAGAATGGAATATATAAGTAGAAGGCAAGATAGGGAATAATAATCATAATATATTAGCCTCTCACTTATGAATGATTAATATGCTTTGTGAAATAATATAGTGATGGGACTTATTCCTTTCCTTTAAATGTGGTCAGAACAAAAAATACACACAGTAGATTAACAAACACGTGCTGGTGAGGATGTAAAGAAAAGAGAACCCTTTTGCACTATTGGTGGGAATACAGATTGGTATAGCCACTGTGGAAAGCAGTATGGAGATACCTCAAAAATTAAAAATGGAGTTGCCTTATGACCCAGAGATTCTATTTCTGGGAATTTATCTGAAGAAACTCAAAACACTAATTTGAAAGAACACAAGCACTCCTATGTCCATTGCAGCATTATTTACAATCACCAAGAAATGGAACAGCCCAAGTGTCCATTAGTAGATGAGTGGATAAAACAACTATTGCACATTCACATAATGGAATACTACTTGGCTATAAAAAAGAAGAAAGTTTTACCCTTTGTGACAGCATGGATGGACCTGGAGAACTTTATGCTAAGTGATATAAACCAGAGAAATGCAATTACCATATGACTTAATTCATATGCAGAATCTAATGAACAAACTGAATTAACAAGCAAAATAGAGACAGACTCATAGATGGAGAGCAGACTGACAATTCTGGGTGGGAGGATTAATAGTTGCAGAGATTAAGCAAAAAGGTAAAAGGACTCATGGACATGGACAACGGCATGGAGAATGTGGGGAGAGGTGGGCATAACAGGGATAAATGGCAATGGAAAAAATACAATAAAATAATAAATTTAAAAAAATAAAAAATATACATTCAGATTAATATGAAAATAACAGACCCCACCAACATACTGAGAATTGAACATCAGTATTTTTTAGGTACTCATTGCAGGAATACAGTGAATACAGGGAGCTATATATCCAGATCTTCCCAGAGGACGTTGAATTCAAATATGTGTTAATATTGCCTGTGAATTTAGTGCTATCCCAAGTGACGTTTTCTTTGAAAAAAATCATTCATTTTAAAAGAAGGCCCTGATAGCAATTGTTAGAAACCATCACCACAAAGAAAACATGAGGTCCGTTGGACAGAAAGCAAACAAGAGTGTATGGCTGCTACCAACTTTCTTCACCACAGTGAACACACAATCATAGGAATACGTGACAATGCAGTACAATTTGAGACAGAGCTAAATCTGAAATATCCTTGAGCTGACAGAGACAGGAATACAAGAAATGTTATGCCATATTAACTTTCACTCTTCTCTATAAATGTTTTACTCTCAGAGCCACAGAAAAGACTGTGGGCCACAGAGAAGACTTTAAATTTATTGAATGGTGATATGATAGGATCAGAACTATGCTTTAGGTAGATTAGATTGACCAAATTTTCAAAGCAGTCATTATGGTAGGTCAAGATCAAAGCTGGGAAAAGCAATTAGGAGGCTTTTCAATATATAAGAAAAGATAAAGAACATTGCTCTACAATAGCTTTTGTGGAAATGAAATAAACTTGTTTCTGAATTTATAGATGGAAGTATTTTCATCTTTTATAATGAAATATAATTTGTTAGCTTTTTCCTGTAGACATTATCCCAGAATAAACTATTGTTTTTTTGTTCTTATTTTTAACTTGAGCCTAATTTAATTTATACTTGCCATGTATGGTTCTGAACAACTGGACTGATTTTTATTATGGTCTTTTAAAATTGCAATGGCCATGTGTTTTAATTAAGGAACATGCTTTATGAGTATAATACTGCTTCCCTCCTACCATTTTATAAATCTGAAATTTAATTAAAAAAAAAAAATAAGTGCCTGAAAAAAGGCTTTGGTCTCATTAGAACTCTGAAAATGTTCTTAATTAGAATTTTTATTTTTAATACTAATATTTCCACTCTTCTGTATATAAATCCTAGATAATTTGCTGAAAGTATCTACAAAAGCCCATAATTGGTTGAAAAGATAGTTGGGAAGGAAAGTGGCATACAGAGGTTATAGGTAGTAGATGGATTTCATCAAGAGAGGGACACTTAGGTTGAGACTACCAAAGATAGAGAGACTTTGTCCAGAAAGAGCAGATAGGTTATTCCAGGAATCGGCAGGAGTAAGCTAGGCACGGCATAATACAGCAGCTTCTGGGAACTTTATAGAGCAACTCAGGAGACTAGGGTATGAGGAGTGTGTATCAGTCATTGAGCCTGGAAGAGGGAGAGGAGTCAGAAGTTTCACATCCTGTGTAAGGGGTTTTAGCTTTATTACCAAGGCCCCAGAGAGGCTCTGAGCAGTGATTTATATAATGAGATTGACAATGTCTCTGCCCAGTAAGAGATTATCTTGTAAGCAGGGAGGTATACAAAAAAGATTGGAAAGTATTGTGAGCTTTAATATATCAATAAAATTAATGTATGATTTAGTGTGCTTCACACTGAGTACATCAGTGCTTGAGAAAATGCATAGTAAGGACTGATTAAGATCAGGTATGGTTGATAAGAAAAGGCTTTCCTGGGAGAGGTTTTTTTGGAGCCCAGGTTTGACATGAGAGACATGAACACATAAAATAAGGACAGAAAGAAGTATCATAAGTAGAAGCAATTAAATCAAGGAGCAAGAAGGAGCAAGTTATATGGGAGACAAGGAGTTGTAAAAATGAATAAAAATATGAGAATGAAAGACAAAATGGTTTTATATTATCTAATTCACTTGGGAATGATGGAAAAAGGATTGTTGTTATTTCAATTAAAAAAAAAAAACCAGCAATGTTTGCAGAGAGATTTTAATCAAGTTTATAATTACATTACTTATCAATTAACCCCTTGAGAAAATTTTAACTTACGGTGAGTATGTAAACACATTAACAAAACTTTGGTAAGCAATTTCAGTTCTTTGTGAGACAAAATCATTAAAGCAGATCTTGATTTTAAGTGAGTTAAGGAGATCAGCTTACCACACATCAAAGTATATAACAACATAGGCTGATGCAAGTACATATTTATATTGATAAGTGCAAAGAAATAGAAAGCACAAACAACTACAGAAAAAACAGTCTTGTTCCCTGGAGAAAAGATGTATAGTAAGCACTAGTGATTTTTTCCTGAAGTATATACTGTTGGTTATATAAACATTCCCCACAGGTAATTGGGAAATTCTTATCTGAGATAAGGAGGAATCTGCTAAGATCTACAAAAAGCTCAAACTTCTTCCTTCTGCTGATTCATGAGAAAATGAGTGGTGTCTCAAGATGGAACATGAATTATATCTTTAGTTACATTGAAATCTTAAGTTGAAGTCTGAAGGGTTTGGGGCAGAGAACTTGGATTGTAGAGGTGGAAATACCTCTTTAACTGAAAAATGCATTTAGGAGACAAAGAAACATTTGCATTTTAGTCCATGAAGATGATGTAAAAAAAAATTATTGTGTCTTCTTAGCTATAGCTCCTCATTTCAGAATAATAACGACATCAGAAAAGGAAAAGAGAACATCTGGGGAGAAAATAAAAAGATTTAAAGTTAAGCTTTGCCCATATACCACTTCCAGTAGGAAGACCCTCCATTCATTTTTGTCATTTTGTCATTCGTTACCATTTCTGATGAATGTTTATTTGGATGAAGAGAGAGAAAGTATATCTGAAAATATCACAAACATAAAGATGGGAGGAGTTGATAGACCCTGGATTCAATTGCATTGTTGGTTGAAAAGAAGTACCAAATTAATAGGATAAAATACAGGAGGAATTAATGTAAATTCCTACACCTGGGTGCAGAAATTAGTTGGACAAGCACTGGATGATAGAAAACTGGCTTAACTGCATTTTCGGTTAAAAAAAAAATGTGTGGATAAAGTTAGTTTTATAATTCTATACAAGCCAACTGTGTGATGTGGCAGCCAAAAACATCTGATGAATCCTCAAACTGCATTAAGAAAATTATAGTGGCCAGGGAAAGCAAAGTAATAATTCTCTGGTGTATTGCTTTGCCCAGACCACATCTGGAACTATGTATTAATTTCTAGACCCCATTGACAGTTAATTATAGTACAGCCCTAGGAACATAATCAGTTGTTAAGTACTATGGAAACCATAGGTTATAAAGAAGAGTTGGAAAAAAAATTGTGCTTAACCTGGAAAAGAAGACAGGCTTAGAAGCTGCCTTAAAGTCTTTGAATGACTGTCATCTGGCAAAGAGTTTCTACTTATAACATGTAGCTTTTGAATTGTGATTAATGTGAACTCAGGGATAAATTTCAGGGGAAATGAGGTTGGGTTGATAAAAAGGAGACCTTTTTATCACTTGAACTAACAGTGCTTGGGCTACTTCATGAAGTAGTTTCAGGTCACTAAATACATTCTTGAACACCTACAACATGTGTTGAGTCAGCTGCTACCAGTGAAAGCCAATTGTTAAATATTTAGGAATATTGCCAGCTGGTTTGGTAACCTGAAATCAATAAACTGGGAATATTTACACTAGAGAAATTGGCAAGTCTTGTCACTCAACTGGATTGTTATAGATGATGTTAATGCAACAGATAAGTTTCATCCTTCAAATCTAAAAGCCTATGGATGTATTAATATGTAGCAGAATATAAATTGAGTTTAAAACAAGCAAAAAAACAGAAGTAATATGAATAATAAAGTCAGCAAAATTTGTGAAGGAGGTTGGAAGTAAAATGTAAGAATAAAAAAAGAATAAATCATAGAAGAGTGAGTTATATTCTGTGGGAACAGGAAAAAGGAGAATTAAAGACAACATTCTAAATATTTTGAATTCAGGTATTTGTGAGATTTGCTTTCTTGTTGAGAGGAAAGCATAATACCTTTGGAATGTCTCCTCTTCTTTTTTAAAATAGATGTATTAAATAACAAAAGATAAAATTATATCCAGAAATTATCAAGTGTATTAATTACACATTTTGAATCTAAGAAATTAGGCTATCTTTCAAAAATGCAAATACATTTTCATCATGTTTTTCATAGTTAAATGTAAACATGAGATCATTGCTTCTGTAATATGAATTTATATTCTCCATTCTATAATTTAGGAATGGGCTAATTATTCTTACATTTAATCATAAACATAAATTATCTTAAATCTGGGGGTATTTAAGATTCTTTTCATATGGGTGGCCCTTTTGATATATACTTAATTAGTGTCTGACTTAGATGTTTTTGCTGAAATAACCATATTACAATGTTCAGTGAAAACAGAGCTCTTATAGTTCTTCATGTTAAAAAAAAAATTTAACCATCCCACTTTTCAAAGTGCAATAGTTTTGAAATAAAAAAACAGATAATAATGCTCTTAAAATATCTTTAATTGATGCATGAAACTTTAATAAACTTTAATAGATATTTCAATTCAAAGAGGAAGAGAAACTTTTCCAATTTGAAAATTGTCTTCTTTCTTTGAGTGCCTATCAAAATATGTGTATGCTCCTGGTATGAAGATAATTACATTATAACTCAAATGTTATAATTATTTTTACACTAAATAAATTCTACTACTAATTAGATCCTTAAGAAAAAAACCTATGTCTCATTCATTTTTGTGCACACACATATATTGTGCACAAAAAATATTTATCATAACATGTGTGCAGTACATATTAAAGAAATATTTTTATGAGTGAGTTCATCCTTCTGTTAAATAATATAAGCAACATACTGTTTTTGTGAATGTACCCATTAATGACATCAGCCAATTCCTCTAGTTAATTTTCCCCATAGTCTGTTTGAGGTGCTACTTTACTGTGGTCTTCACTCAAAGTATTGATTTAAAATTTACAAATACATGGTAAGCCATGTTTCTATGTAGAATGGGATTTTTGAAAGAATAAGTATTATGTTTCATAAAATCCAAAATAAATACATGTGCAATCATTCTACCAAAAAATAAGTGTTTGTTCAAATAATACACACATATACATGTGTTGGTGTGTGTTTATACACATATATACAGATTTGTATAAAGTATATGATATACACATACATATATGTGTAAAAATATAGATCATTACCCATATATATTGGTTAGACCAAGCATTCATTCATTCAACAAATATTTAACAAGTGCCTACTGCTTGCCAGATAGTATTTTAACTGCCTTTATATCAGTAAACAAAAAGGAAAAAACAATGCCTATCTTAGTAGAGCTTACACTGTAGTAGAGGAGATAGCCAGTGAGCCATAAATAAAATTTTTAAAAAGTGAGTAATATTTTTAGTAATAAGATAATTTTACTATGGGAGAAAATATCAGCAAAGGGGCAAGGTACAAATAAGAATACCAGTTTGGTGACTCTTTCAGATGCTAATTTGGATCAAGGAAAAGGATCAGATGCTGCATATATTTTTAGAGATTCAGTCAACAGGATTCCTAAAAGAATAGATGTAAAATGTGAGGAAAAGAGAGGAGTCATGGATAATGCCAAGGTTTTGTCCAGAACAAGTATAAAGTGCTAGTCAGCTGACTTGCGGAAGCTGTGCCTGTAGCAAGTTTGGTAAGGTAGTAAGAACACCAAGAGCAGGAACTAGGAAGTTCCAAAAGCATGGTTCAGACCACAGAATGAATGTGAGCAACAGCTAACAGACTTTGTTGTGATAAATTGGAAAAGTAATGATATTCTCCTCCTTAGTTACCACAAAATGGTATTTAATATATCATTTACATCAATTACATAAATTATAGAATTTCTGACAACTTTTTCTCTATATCTTCCTTAATAATGTTACAATGCAGTTAAGAATTATCCTTTTTATGGCATAAAATTCCAAGGGGAAAGATTCTTCATAGGGCCGAATACTCTATGGTGTTGGAGATAAGGCTTTGGTTTGTCCAGTATTTATTTAAATGTGCTCTTTCCAACTATCGCTGGTTTATCAGGTTGGTATGAGCAATGAATCTTCCACACTGGATAATAAAATGCCACTGGTTTTTATTTTAATTGAGTGTAATTTATTATTTTATTGACTGAAATTGGAATTAAACTGAACTTTACATTGAAATATGAAGTGATGTGGTAAGCAAATGAATCCCATACAAAGAAGAGTCTTTTCAATCTAGTAAAAGAAAGAAATGTTTCCCAAGTACATTATTATAGAACAAAGCTACATATAGGTAAAAAGTGTAACTTGTTCTGGGCAGAACACTGCTACAAAAAATAAACACACCATGGTTTTAAGCCCTAAGTGCTCACAAGCCAGAGGAGATTAGGTAGTCAAGAGGAAACCCAAGAAAGACTGTGCTAAGAGCTTTATAGAAAGAATAACCTTCTGTGGGGGGTAGAGGCAGTAATTAATTCTCACAATGTGATTACAATAGCAGAGGCTAGCCCAGATAAGCTGGGCTTAGTTGTGACAATTGCTTTCCTTTATTAAAATTATATCTCTGCTAGGCATTCATGCATTCATTCTTGTTTGACTTCCTATATTACTTATAGAAACAATTTATTAAACCAGTTAGACGAGGTTGGGCACAGGTTGAAGGCAACTCTATTATTTTTCACCTCTACCTTTGGGATTTCAACTAAAGATCTATTATTCTTATTCTTTCCTATGGTAGGTAAAGTTGGACAGGCTACATGGCTTTTAGAAAACTTTCAAATAACAAAAAGCAAAAGACTGAGCTTTTCTTATAAAAATACAAACCACTATTCAATTTAAACCTACTTTCATAGACTGTACGAGGAAAGAAACTCATGGTTGGCTTCATTTTTTTTCCCCCTTGATGTACTTCTGACTTTACTCTCTGGAATTTCTTACTCACATTTCCATTCACCACAGTGTCAAGAATAGGGGAACAGAGAGAGGCAGTAAAGGGGCAAAAAAGGCCTTACGTGGTGGGTTCAGTTTTTACTTCAAGTTGGGTCTTTGTACTGAGTGCTGACCTTTCTTCTCTAGTGGGCTTCTGTGGTTTCCTTGGCAGCCTTTCCTGCTGGAACTTTAGGAGTTGAAAAGGCAACGCTGGCCATAGGAATGCAGCTCGCTCCCTAGGCTCATGAAAGGCGATGGCATGAATTCCCAAATCTGTGTTTAGGAAGTTATGATGGCAACTTAATATCTACCATGGTAGGAGTATTTACATAAAGGAAATTTTCAAATGCTACAAATCAGGTCTTTTAAATATTGTATTCAGGGGGTAATGACTGGCAATTGTTAAATTTGTACTAGCAGACCAGTTCCCAGGCCTCTTCAGCTGGTCTTTTGTTTGAAAGTGCTTTTGGGGAGTAATTTTGTATACCAATCATTGTCCCTTAACTTTAAGAACGTGATATAAACTTCCAGAGTTCTTCTCTTAAAGAGTTTCTCACTTTGGGAAATATAATGTACACATACTGACAAACGTTTCCACAATTTTTCTCACTACCAGCGTCCAATGTCCAATAACATTTCTTAGGTATTTCTTATAACAGACTCCTGTCTTCTGATCTCCTTCGGTAAATTATTTATGTATAATGCCAGACACTGGGAAAAAAATGGTAATTGCTCTTTACTTTAGTTGTGGCTAATAATACTATTTCTGGAGGCAAATAATATCACGATAATAATGATTATTACTGTATGATTATTATTAATATTATTATTATCATACTTAAATAGCTCCCATTAGTGGGACTAATAGGAGGGCTGCTTCAAAACCTTTATACGCATTACCAATTTCCACTCAGTTAATTTTCACAGCACTCATCAGAGACTTTATAGATTAAAACAAACAAGCAAACAAAAACAAACAAAAAACTGAGGGACAGAGACACTAAGTGACTTTCACTAAATCAGTCTATACTGTGTATACTCTTTATCAGCCTGTCCAGGCCTCAGAGGAAATAAAAGAATTAGTACTCTGAACACATCGGGCCTCTGCGTGCTGGGTAGTATGTATGGGATTCACATGACAACTCCAAGTTAGTTATCACTATTCTATTTCACAGAGTGAAACTCAGCATGTGGAATGACATGAATAAGATCTCATCATTAGAAAGAGGTGATTCTAGTATTTGCATGAGTTCTCTATGACCTCAAAATTCACATTTTCACAATTTACCACAGTGTTTTGTCAGGAACTGACCACAAGTCTTTTTACCCTCTTCAAAGAGCCTCATGCTGAATTCTCAAAACATATTATATGAAAAACTAATTATGTAATATTAAAAACTGAAAACACTTAAAATTTATATGAAAAAATGTATAATTAAAATAAAGAACATAGTATATAATTAAGCAACCTAATATTTGAGAAAAACATCTAACTTATTGAGTTCTTATGGTACTCTAGGCACTGTTCTAAACTCATACTATCTTATATTGCAAAATATTTTAATACAGAGTTTCAAATATGCTTTTGTTGTTAGAGTCTTATTCATAAATTTTAGAGTTAACTATTTGTTTATTAACTATTTATACTTCTTAGTTCTTCTTTCCTATCTCCATTAATACTCCATTCTCATAGTCAAATTGACTGTACCATGGGATGCGTAGATGTTTAGTGAAACATTATCTTGGGTATTTCTGTGTGGATGTTTTTGAATGAGATTTAAATTGGTAACTGAGTAAAATAGACTTATCCCCCTAATGTGTTTGAGCCTTATCCAATCAATTGGAGGCCTGAATGGAATGAACCTCTCAAGTAGAGGAACCTCTACTCCTATTGACTGCTCTCCAACTGAGACATTGGGTATTTCCTACCTCAAGATTTGGTTTGGACTGAGAACCTGGGTTTTGAACCTGCCAGCCTTTTTTTTGTTTAAGATTTTATTTTATTTATTTTCAGAGAAAGGAGAAGGGAGGGAGAAAGAGCAATGTATGATTGCCTCTCACATGGCCCTCACTGGGGACCTGGCCCGCAACCCAGGCATGTGCCCCGACTGGGAATTGAACAGGGACCCTCTGGTTCCCAGCTCGCGCTCAATCCACTGAGCTACACCAGCCGGGCTGAACCTGCCAGCCTTTGGACTGGAACTACAATCATTGGCCTTCCCAGGTCTCGAGTTTGCTGACTCACTCTGTACATCTTGAGATTTGTCATTTCTATAATTCTGTGAGCCAATTCCTTATTTAAAATCTCTTTATATATGTATATATACATATAGATATATAGATATGGGTAGACGGATATCCATCCTATTGATTCTGTCTGTCTAGAGAACCCTAATACAGAATCAAAAATAGTTTTAGCATAACTGATATGACTATGTAACTATTATTTCCTGGGAAAGCCTGGCTGCTAGATGAGAACTGGGTGGAAGAAGGCGATGTCACCATGGTGAACACAGACTTTCTTTTTCCCTCTATTTTTATTTCAACTTCAAAGATTCTTCTCCTGGAATATGAAACATGTGATGAGAAATAAGAGACTATAAAAATATTCTCCTATTTCTTTTCAACCCACCATGGATTTATGCATTCTTTCAACAAACAATTCTTGAGAGTTTATTCTATATTAGATACTGTGCTACACATTTCAGGATACAAAGATGCCGTTAAAAAGCTGAGCCTAAAATCCAGTCAGGAAATTACATTGTTCAGTCAAGAAATATCTTTTTATAGATGCTGAATTTACTCAAGGTTTAAGTCATTAAGGATTTAAAAAAAAATAAAACTATATATTTTTAAACAACACACAGTATCAAATTATGAATATTTTTAAATTAGCAATTATCTCAAAAGTCCATAAGTAATTATTACAGTTTAATGACAACCTATTCTACTAGGTCTTAAATATCAGTTGCTTCAACAAATGGAGAGTCACAGATATTATTATGCTAATTATCTATTTTTAGAATTTGGGGCAATAGAACAATGCTAAGGAAATGTCAAAAGAATGAAAAAATAGAGAAATAATTAGTTATTCCAAAAATACTGATAAAATTTATAATAAGACAATGGACCATTTAAGTTCCAACTAATCAAGAGTAGCTCCTGAAGAGCTAATAAATAGAAGTAAAACAAAGAATATTGATTTTTAAGGAAGTATTTTATACTATTTCCCCCGGTGTTGATCTTACTTCGCTCACTGCATGGAATAACTGTTTTTGTGGGCGCTATTTCCAACCCCAGTGAGGGGCAAGCCAAGGGCGGTCTTTAGACTTTGGGGGACACAGGAACTGCCAGCCAGCGGTTCCTGTGGCGTGGTGGGGGCACAGGCGGAAGGAGCACACGGAACGTGGTTGCAGTCACTGGCCACAGGTGCAGCCCTGTCTTCATGAATTTCAATATGGGGAAAAATGGGAGAAGTTGGAATTTGATTAATGGAGACATTAATCAAAGGGTCGCACTTTTAAAGACAAAAGAAAGCTGATTGGAGGTGAAAGGTCAGTGAAATGGGAGAAATTTAAAATACTTGAAAAGAAAAAGAGAAGTATAGAGCAGAGCCCATGGGAGGTAATCAAGTCAAAGAACAGGTGACAAGCTCAGCTGAGTTGTGACGAGAATGCAAGTACTGTGACATAGAGGCAAAGTAATGTGAGAATAAGCACAGCTGGCTGTGTAAAAAGAGTTAAAGCTTGTGGACCCTGCAGCCAGACAGCCTGGGCCTTAAGCTGAGCTGCACCAGTTTTCAACCCTGTTGCCCCAGAACAATGGTTTTCACTTCACTGTGCCTCCGTCATGTAAAATAGGACTCATATAAGTATCTTCATCATAGCATTGTTGTACAATGAATGTGTTAATAAATATAAAGCACTCAAAATAATGCCTAAATATTAACACTAAACACTAAATGTTAGCTATAGTTACTTTTTAAAGTCATTTGCTGCACTGAGAGGGTAAAAGGAGGGAAATTAGAATTTTTACATAGAGAGAAAGTCTGCAGTGACTGCTGGGCAGTGTCCTCACAGTAAATCCCATTAACACAACAACCCTAAAAATAACACTGAGTAACCACCAGAGTGCTCGCTCCTCCAGCGCTTTATGTTACTCATGACATCCTCCCCACAAACCTGTGAAGCAGGAACCATAATTATTCCCATTTGCAGATGAGGAAGTACATAGATTAAATAAAATGGGCATCAGGTATCAAATGAGTTATAAAAGATTATTCTGCCCTGCTCTGCAATAAAATGAACTTCACAGCCTCTGTAATCTGTTCCAAATCATATTCACATAGTAGGATGCTCAGTGCAAACAGTGAGAGCATTAGCCACATGCTACACAGGTCAACCATTTATGAATAAGTTTGTATAATTGGTATAGGTCAGCAATTTTCAACAATGAATTTTTAAAACATACAATAACTGACAAGTTAGTCAGGGGCACTAATTTCTTTTCTTTATAATGTTCAGTAAAAAATGGTAACAGCCACCACCACAGTAGCCATCCATTGTGAATGGATCAAAATCATACTTGTTTTTTTCTTTGTCAGATCAGGAAAAAATAAATATATTTTTGGTGTGTCACAGAATTTTAGTAATCAGTTATATGCATCAGGAGTTGGAAAAGGTTGAAAATTGCTGATATAGATTAAGAATAAGGGGTGGGGGGCCACTGCGAACAGCAGAGAAGAAAGGGAAGCTGGGCTGAGGAGGACCGGCTTGACTGTATGTGCAGAGGGGACCCATCTGCCTAATGCAGTGTTGAGACAGCCTCAATGGAGCAGAGTCTTACCTGCCTCATTACAGAACTCTGTGTCCCGGCTGCACTCTCCTGATGGTGTACACATTATGCAGCACAAAATTATCAAATGCACTTCTTCTCTCCTCAGGGAAGAATAGCAGGCTCATATTAACCTTTTCTTTTTTTCTATTAAGGATTCGTTTCCTGTTTACTTTTTCTCTTCTTACTGCTCCTAAACATTCAGTCACCATTAGCTGTGCTGAAATATTCAAGCTTTCCCAGAGCTGCCATACCAGTTCGTGTATCACCAGCTTCCTCCCCCAGCCTTATCTGTGATATACAAGTAACCATCTGCTGTTTAAAATTACTTTGTTGCCAGCATAAACTGCTAGGGTATGTTAGGAAGATTCAAATCTGTTGCTACCCTGCAGTGAACAAAAACTCTTTTAAGTATTCCTAAAGGTTACTAAAAATTGCAAATGCTTGATTTATTTCCATTTGAGGAAGTTGAAAAAGGACTAGGATTGTAAAGCACTGACGATATGTAGGGATCCAGCCTAGAGATCAGTACCTCACAGGGAAATGTATCCTTATTGTTGCTACACGGCTCTGAGGTTATCGGGTAGAGGATACTCTGTAGTTTTGGTTTTGTTATTTTTGTGTGTTCTAATCAAAGCAGTTTTTTTTTTAATTGTTTCATGTAACACCTTACTGCATTTTATGTGTTACGTTTAGTATTATCTCTCCAGAGCAGGTTTTGCCTTTTTTCTAAGTTTATTTTTCATTGTATTTTTCCCATTACCATTTTATCCCCCTTATACCCTCTTCCACTTATACCATTCCCCTCCCTTACACAATTTGCCACACTGTTGACTGTGTCCCTAAGTCCTTTTTCTGTTTTGCTCGATCGCTCCACCCCAACCCCCACCCCAAGCTGTCAGCCTGCTCTCTATGTCTCTCTCTATTTTGCATATTAGTTCAGTTTGTTAATAACATTCTACATATGAGTGAAATCATATGGTATTTGTATCAGTATTTCTCTGACTGGCTTATTTCACTTAGCATAAAGTTCTCCAGGTCCATCTACGCTGTTACAAAAGGTAAAATTTTCTTTTTTATGACTGAGTAGTATTCCACTGTATAAATGTCCCATAGTTGTTTTATCCACTCATCTACTGATGGACACTTGGGGTGCTTCCAAATAGCTTTAATTTGTACCTTTTCTTCGTAGATAGTTTATTACACAGGTTATTTGACAGTCAGGACTCAAATTACTTGTTGCCAAATATTAATAGTTGATTTCAATTAAAGAAAAACATTTTGGAGAGAAGCAAAAAGGAAAAGAGTGCTCCTCTACAACTTACAAATTCCTTGACAAAGTCATTCTTTGACAAAGCAAATAAGTATGTTCCTGAAACAGCATTCCAATGTCCAAAGTCAGCATTCCTTTCTCTAGACTAGTCCCTGAAAGGTTTGGGGTGAGTATTTCCAAAAGAAGTAATTAGAGCCCTGGCTGATGTGGCTCAGTGGATTGAGTGCCAGTCTGCGAACCAAAGGGTCTCCGGTTCGATTCCCAGTCAGGGCACATGCCTGGGTTGCCGGCCAGGTTCCCAGTTGGGGGTGCACAAGAGGCAACCACACATTGGTGTCTCTCTCCCTCTCTTTCTCCTTCTCTTCCCCTCTCTAAAAAATAAATGAATAAAACATTTTAAAAAAGTAATTAGAGATAAGGCAGGCTATAATCATTAGGAATCTTTTGGAGTCTGTATGATCAAGGCACTAGAAAACAGAAATGGAAACCAAATGTTACATAATGTAACATAATGTCTAGAAGCCATTTAGCATTTCGTTATGCTGTCTTGGAGGCTGGGACAATGATGAAGATAAAGTTGATTAAAGGAAGTCTGTGCATGGAGATTGTTTGCATATAATTGAAAGAAACTTAGTGTGCGGCCAGGCACAGAGTGTGACCGCCCATGTCACGCCAGGGGCAGCACTTCACAGCTGAGTGTGCACCTGTCAAGATGTCCTAGGCCTCTTTGCGAGTAGCTGTGCCCCACATCTCCTCAGATAAACAGTAAGCTAGGGACACAAAACTCACTCATCAGAGTAATTTTGCTGTAAGTGTACCAAGATTTATCCAGCTATGCTCCCCTGGAGAGTCCAACATTTTACTCTCAAGACAGAAGAAAAGAAAAATGTGATTCTGGGGATCTCCACTGGCACATAGTAAGTGCTCAAAATCTTTGTCGAGTGAATGATTAATGAGTAAACATTCCAGGTGGTGTAAAGAGCTGTTTTGAAGGAATGATGGGGATGACAACCTTATTACAATGAGTTAAAGAAAAAGAATAAAAAAAATGAAAGGGAGAGAACAAAGGAGGCAACACTGCCAAAGATTTTTGGTGTAAAAGGGATAAAAGAGATGGAATAAGAGCTCAAAAGGAAAGTAGGGTGAAATAGATTTTATTAAAATAAATTATGTTTTTAGGATATGTTATAGCATATTTGTGTTTTGAAAGAAATGATCCAGTACAGCAGGCAAAATGGAGTGGAAGAGGGAGACGGAGAAGTTACCGGAGCGCTACCTTTCAGCGGGGGAGAAGTGTGACATTAATAAGAGGGAGGCTGGCCTTATCTTCACCCCCTGGTTCCAGGGAACTGAAGAGTATGTGGAGGGAGATGGAGGTGGTGTATGGAAACAGTAGATGCTAGAGTATAAAATTCCTCTCTTTTGATCCCTTTTATTTTCTAGTGGTAAAATAATCAGTATCTTCAGCACATAATAAGAGGCAGGAAGTATTTCAGGTTTAAGAAGAAAAAAAAGGTATGAAATAATCTAGGAGGACTGGAGATTGAATATACCAAAATTGCTAGGCAGCACTAACAAAATTTTTGGCTTCTTTAAGACTTATTTCCTCATCTTCTCTACCCTCTAGGTCTACTTAGAACTTGAAAACTAGGTTCACAATAAAAACTTTTAATCTGTAAAAGAAAATTATGACATGTTTTTAACAGGTAATGTTTAAAAGTTATGCATTCTTGGGGCAATGTCACTATAGTCTCATATTTAATCTTTTATATTTATAACCGAACATATATTCAAACTTAGTGCTACTGCTCCTACAGATGCATGGCTGTCCTCACACCAGAACTTCACCTTGACCTCAGGTGACACAAGTCAGTGGGATAGTATGCACACATCGATGCAATTCAGTCACATCACCTTTAAGTAACAGGTATTGCAACGTGCTGTCAATTTTCAATTTCGGGCACTTAGGATATTCTATACTTTGATTTTAGTATTTTTTGTGAATATGAAAGGTGAAGGTTTAAAAATAACAACAGCAAAAACAAAATAAGGAAACAGTGCTTGTTTGTGTGTCTTGGGCTTCTGGGAGTAAATATAGAACTGATTTTACGGAAGGTGTTTTCATCAAGGTTGTATCGGTCCACTCTTCTTTATTACCTGAGAAACCTGAAGGAGAAAAAAAAAGTGAAGAAAACGGCTAAAAAATTGCTTATATAGGTAAATTTTTCTGTACAATGAAGCATTTTATGTCTTGTTACTTACAGAAAAATCATAACATTTTTATCTGTCCAAAATTATTTTATGAAAATTTGGGGAACTGTAGAAAAGTAAATAAGGTATATAAAATGTTATAGAAGAAGAACCTGGCAGTTAAAGTGAACATATTTTAGCCCCTGTGTCCTGGTTTAAATTACTGATCTTTCTTTACACGGAAATTGCCTTCAGTACTTTCTGACTACAAGAACAGCAATTCTAAGAGATGCTGTATGGTAGAAACCTTAATAGAGATTGTAATTATTATTTTCACCAGCATGTGGAATGCACAGGGTATTTATAATAAACTTTCATGTGTTCAAGGTCATTATCATTATTGGTTATGTATGATACACTCTTTCAGGAATGTTAATACCTCATTTGAGGAAACTGAGGCATGAAACATGTTCAGGCAGTGAGTGATCTTGATCCCAGGGAAAAATAATTTACAGGTCTTATTTTATTTCTACTAATGCTTTTTCTTTTATTTTTGCTCTTTTTTCTGAAGCATTGAGATATTTCAGAAAGGATTCTTAGTCTTTGGATACATGCTGAGCTTGTCCTATAAATGCCTATGAGAATTTGTCTCAGCACAACCTGACATATGCCAGTCAGGCAAATGACAGGATGACATGCTGAACATGGAGCGAGTCCCAGAGTTTCTCTAAGTGCGTAGTTTCAGAAGGAGACTGAGCATCACAAGGCTCTCGTGTCCCAGCAGTTACCAAGTTTTCCCACTGGCAGCAATGGCAGTGGCCTAGTAAGGATTTCCCACGAATTACCCTCTGACACTAGTAGGAGCCAAGGACCTCTCCTCCCTTGAGGAGAAGAGTAGGAAGCAGAGGTAGGCAGGGAGACTCAGCAAAGAGAACTTTAAAAGGGAATTTCAACGGAGTTTCATGTTGCATATCACATTGCGAAGGAGAAGGTGATAAACCAAGGGAAATACCAAATGAGGTAATGTGTGGTTGCATATGAATTAGAATAAAGCAACAGTACAAGGCAGTTGGGAATATGCATACATTATCTTAAATATTTGAGTGAGGAGGCGTATTAGAAGAGGAAATTCCCTGTAGGGATATTTTATTTGATCAGACTGATAACATGTTACGCTGGGAAAATATGAAGGTAACCACTGATTATCAAGCCCAAACAAATGACTTTGATATGACTAATGGAGTGTGATTTAAAAAGACTGTTTAGGCATTTCAACTTGATGCATGATTATTGATGATTACTTGCTTATCTAATTCCAAAGTAAACATGCCTGGCATTATTAGAAGTTTAAAAATATGTATTGCATGATGTATATAGTAATGTTTGAGGGTTATTCTCCCAGAGCTTTCTCTGTCTGAGAGAAGAATAAGGAAGAAGCAGAAAACATGTATTAGTATCTTGGTTGTGGACTGAATTGTTTCCTTCCAAAATTCACAGGCTGAAGCACTACTCCTCAATATTTTAAGTATGTGGGTAGCTTTTATCGCAAGCTAACAGGTGGAGCGGGCCATTTTTGCTAATGTTTTGTGCAAATGGCAACATTCAGTAAAATTACGATAACTTTAGTTTTACAAATTTTTTTTCAATGAAACTTTTTGTGATTTACTATAAAATGTATACTGAATTATTTTTCTCAAATTTTAAACAGACAAATACTGGAAAACTCACTGGAAATTGAAATAAAAGTAATAAAATATGTAAAAATTCCGATTTATTGAAAATATTTTGAAAAAAAGTATGCAAAATGTGTAAAAAAAGAAAGAATGAAGTTTTCTTTCTTAAACTTCATTGTAAAAAAAGAAGAATGAAGTTTTAGTAGTGTTTTTTGTTGTGTTAATTGTATGTAAAAAAAGAATGAAGTTTTAGTAGTGTTTTTTTGTATGATAATCGTTAAAACATACATACATAATTCACCATTGTCTGTGTTAAAGAGACCCAAATTTTGTCCTTTGGAATTCATATATCTGCATGTTAGCATCCCTTTAGAGCAATAAAAAAGTCTAAAAATAAACATTTTTATCTGTTACCTGCATTCTACCGCTAGTCTACAAAACATGTATTTATCCGTGTCCCGCACTCCACCACCAGTCAACGGAAAGTGTATAAATACGTTTCCCGACTACTTAAAATATGACTGTATTTTGATGTAGGGCCTTTGAGAAGGTACCTAAGTTAAAACGCAGTTGTTAGGGTGAGCGCTAAGACAGTATGACTTCCTTGTAAGAGATCAGGGCACAGGCAGCATAAAGAGAGGGATGATCTGTAAGCCAAGGGGAGAGGCCTCAGAAGAAATAAAACCTGCCAGCACCTTCATCTTGGACTTCTAGCCTCCAGAATTGTGAGGAAATATATTTTTGCTGTTCAAGCCACCAGAATGTGGTAGTTTGTTTTGGCAGCTCTAGCAAATGAATATAATTCTTCAGAGTATATTTAAGTTGACCCTTATATTGCCAAATAACTAAATCTTTATTTTATGATTGTATTTTATTGTTATGCTATTACAATTGTCCTGCTTTTTCTCCTTTTGCTGACCTCCACCCAGCTCCACCCCCACCCCTACCTCAGGCAATCCTCATATCAGTTATCTTTGTCCACTGGTCCTGGATACCTGCTCTGTGGCTACTCCGTTCGCCTTCTTTCATCTAGCCCCTCCCCTGCCCTTCTGACAGAGGTCAGTCTGTTCCATGTATCTATGCTTCTGTTTCCCAAATAACTAAGTCTTTATGGAAAAAAGGGGGGACTCTGGGGAGAAGTAAGGAAAAATAAATATCATTATCAAGAGCAGTAACATTGAGAGGAGAGGAAAAGAAGGAAATAGGACTTCATGAAAGAGCTGGCATTTGGATCTTGGAGATATTCTATTTTTTTTATCTTTGTGAAGCAAACCTGCAAACTGCTGTCATTCACTCATTCAGGCAGCACTACATACCGAGGCCCAGTCTATTAATATTCAAAACGAGTTAGACACAGTCATCCTGTTGGGGGTGGGGAGAAAGGGGGTGGGGGAGGAGATTCAGGTCATGGGGCTCATTCCAAAATCCAGTAGCAAATATTCAGTAGGTCAGAACCTACTGGGAATACACAGAACCCTGAGAATCATCAAGACCCTTAGGGGAACTATTGATTGGGGCCAAATATTTTCACCCAGTAAGTGAAAAGCTGCTACATGATACATTAATCATTGAAAAAGCTAATTCTTAAACTTGTTTTATGCTCAGGTTTAGTGTATTGAATTTTATTTACCTGCTTTAGCTGGGGTTTTCTCTATTACAAGCAACAGAATACCTGCCCTGAGTGCTCAGACAAAGGGGAAGAAATTTCTTGGCTCATGTATGACTAAGATCCAGGGGTCATGATGCATTTCCAGGTGCATTTTAAGTTCACTTGCAAATAAAGTTGTAGGGGCCCATCTCTTTCCCATACTCCCTCTGGGCTTCTTTCTCTCTTATGTGGTTTGGAGACAACACTCCTAATAATGACTGCATTTTTAAAACAATGTATTGAGTTCTTATTTATATACAATAAAATGCACATATTAAAGGTACCATTTGATGAGGTGTGACATATGTATGATATGTATATATTTAAAACCATCATCACAGTCAGAATAACAAACTATCGATCCCCAAAGCGCCCTCATGCCCCTCTGTTATCCATTCCTTCCTTCATTCTGGTCCTTTGTGTCACTATAGACAGTAACGATCTGCTTCTTTTCACTATATATTACTTTTCAATTTCTAGGATTTTACATAAATGGATAATATATGTCTCCCTTTTTTTGCCTGATTTTTTTACCCTACATAATAATCTGCCATTCATCCATATTTTGAGTGCACTGATAGTTTTTTATTTTTAATTTTACTGCTACGTAGTATTCATCGTATGGATACTTACTATGTGTTGTTTATTTACCTTTGATGGACATTTTGTTTTTTTCTAGTTTGAAACTATTACAGATAAAGCTACTTTTTAAAGTTACTTTCCTATAATCATTGCATTGTGACTTCTGTAATCAGTATTGTAGCCTGGTGATTCAAGTCTTGTGTTCGTAAGTTTTTGTACACATTTTTGATTTTTGTGTATATTGGGCAAGTTTCTCACAAGTGCTCGGGTTATCCTTCTGTGTATTCTGTTTTTTGTTTTGTTTTTGTTGTCACCAGAGAAATAATTAATTAACAATGAAAAGTGAGTTTATTCATTGGAATGCATGATGTTTAAGCTATGTAGACTATGTAAAAATATTATACAGGTATGTCTTACATGAACAGATATAAAAATATGGCATCTCTAGTAGTCTGTACCCACCAGCGTGATGCCCCAGGCTAGAAGACTTCTGCAGGCGCTGTGTTAAGACGCTTTTTGGAGGATTTTCTCACTTGACTCCAAATAGGAGGTTAGCTGATTTCTGCTACTCTTTTCATAGTTGCTTTTTCCTCAAATACATCTTCCATAATATGTGTAGTGAGAGTGCTTAAAAGAATAGAATGCTGGTTGGTATTTCATCAAGTATATATAACAAGTGGTGTGAATATCTTGTACCTACTCGATATTATGTATGAGGCAAAATTTACTCGTAAAATCGAGTTCATTATAATTCATACCACCTGGAACAAAGTTGATTCTCAATGATATCTAAGTATAGCTACCTAAAACAATCCAATAATTGTGAACAATCAAATTGATTAGTTTATTTCACAATACTCAATTACCTCCTATGCAAGATGGGGGTGGGTAAGAATGGTACTGAACAGATAGAATCCAGTGAAAATTAACTATATATATATTTTAGGGCTCCTTCAGGCTGAAAATTTTATAACTCCTAGAATTTTAATCAAGCTTAAACCAGAAAGATAAAGCTCTTTTTAGGAAGTCTAACATTATCAGCAAATGCAAAGATTTTGGCCTATGTTGTGGGTTGGATTATGTCCACCAAAAAAATATGTCGAAGTCCTAGCTCCCTGTACCTGTGAATGCAACCGTGTTTGGAAATAGGATCCTGGCAGATGTAACCAGGATGAAGCCATACTGGATTAGTGTGGGCCCCAGTCCAATGCTGGTGTCCTTACCTTACAAGAAGAGAGGATTTTGGACACAGAGACCCATGCAGACACAGGGGAAAAGGTCACATGAAGATGGAGGCAAAGGTCGGAACTATCGTATTTTAAACAAGGGGATAACAAGAATTGCAGATGTAAATTTTTTCTCTCTCTCTGTTTCTAGGATTTTGGGGCTGGTAATAGGCCTAAGACAGATTCACAGGAGAAAAACAAATTTACTTACATATGTATGGGGACTCCCATAAGAAAGAATAGGAGACCCACAGGCAGTCAGGCAATTACGCTTCTGTATATGCCCTCCTGAGCTAAGGAGAAGGGAAGGAAGCCGTTTTACAGGAAGATGAAAAGAGCAAATGCTTGGTAAACAAATGCTTACCATGCTCTGGAGAGACAATAAAACAGAGAGGACTTTGATTTCCAGGCTCTGCTGAGAGGCCCCCAGCTGGCCATACCTGCCTCACGTGCTCCCTACTGTCTCGTGATAGCTGTCGTCCTGGAGCAGGGCCTCTGTCTCAACTCTTGTAGGCAGTTGTGGGGGAAGGAAAAAGAAAAGCTTTCTCTGTCTTTTGGGCCCTGACTGTCTTCAGCTCAAAATAGTCGATGCCAAAGAGGCACATTCTGAGGAAACTTGTTGTGAACCCCTGAACTGGCAACCACCAGAAGCTAGAAGAGGCGTGAAAATATTCTTTGCTACATTCTCCCAAGGGATCATGACCTTGCAGATACTGTGGTTTTGGACTTTTGTCCTCCAGAACTATGAGAGCATAAATTTCTGTTGTTTTAAGCCACCCAGTTTGTGGTACTACTATTTATTAATTTCAAATTATTTTAAAAAATAAATGAATAAATAAATAAATAAATAAAATCTCTACTTTTACAAGAGTGTGATTCTCATGTTTAGATCATAAAAATGGAAAAGTATGTTTTACTTAAGTTCCAAACATTGTTTATAAATATTTCATCTATCAGGAACCACACCAGATTTTTTTTTTAAGATTTTATTTATTTATTTTCAGAGAGAGGAAAAGGGAGGGAGAAAGAGCAATGTATGGTTGCCTCTCACATGGCCCTCACTGGGGACCTGGCCCGCAACCCAGGCATGTGCCCCGACTGGGAATTGAACCAGGACCCTATGATTTTTAAAAAGAAGAAGAATGTTGTCAGAGTATTGCTTAATTTGTAAAAAAAAAAGAAAAAGAAAAAAAGAAAGAAAGAAAGAAAGAAAGAAAGAAAGAAAGAAAGAAAGAAAGAAAGAAAGAAAGAAAGAGAAATTAAGAAACTAAAGCTTGAACATATACTCTGTCAATTTTTGGACCAAGTAATTTAATTGCACTTCTATTTAGGTGATTTATCCTGTTTTTTAATTCATTTCTTGGTCTTAAATACTAACATATAACTCAAAATAGCGTGATTATGATTGGTGATTTTAGAAAATTACATTTAAGCAGCCACTGGTGTAGCTCAGTGGATTGAGCATGGGCTGCGAATCAAAGGGTTGCTGGTTCAATTCCTGGTCAGGGCACATGCCTGGGTTGCGGGCCAGGTCCCCAGTCAGGGCCATGTGAGAGGCAACTGCACATTGATGTTTCTCTCCTTCTCTTTCTCCCTCTCTTCCCTTCTCTCTAAAATAAATAAATAAATAAAATCTTTTTAAAAAAAGAAAATTACATTTAAGCAGATATTTTCTTTTTTTCCTTTTTTTTCTTTAAGAAAACTTAATGAGAATTGTGTTCACACTACCTCGGAGTAATAGGATAACAAAAATAAGATAAATGCAAATTTAGTTACTAAATGTTAATTTTAAAATATCTCTCAGTTAATTAATGTTAAAAGTTTCACAGTGAGTCATTATTATTTATGGATACTGAGAGACTGAATGTTCAAATGAGCAATGCCCGACCATATACAAAAATAAGATTCTGACCACAATCTGCAGCAACAAGCCCAGGAAACCAAACCACTCTCTAAATTAATCAGCTCTGGAAGCCAGCCTGCCATCTATAAATCAGACTCCTAGATAGTCTGGAGTTAACAATCTAGAAAGCTAAACAATAACCCCTGTAACAATTGGCTCAAAATGCCCAGTACCTAATTAATAACTGACAGTTTCTTTAATTCTTTTATCCACTTCCAACTTAAGATCAATAAGAAAAAGTCAAATAATGCACCTTAACCAATCACATAGGATGCCCAGCTTCAAGTTAGACCACCTCCAGCTTCCCCATGCCAACAGACTGTAACCACGGCGCACCTGAAGCCTTCTCCACTCTTCCCTGTTACAAAACTTTCCCACTAGTCTGTTGGCATTTCAGCCCCGCCCTACCCCAAGCACAAGTGACAGTGCTGACTCTCTTTCTATAGCAAGCTCTGAATAAATAACTTTTGCTTTATTTTATATAAGTTTTTTAGGTAAAAGAGCCAAATAGAGGAAAGAGCCCTTAAAACTAATTGCTATTTCTATTAATTTACTTCCAATAGTTGAACCCGTACAATCATAGTGCTCAATATAGTTACTGCTGAATAAGTTATTTACAATAGAATTCTAAATTTATATAACTTTTATTTGTGTATATAATGTGATAGCATAGGGTATATTCATCGATGAGCAACAGCTGAGTTGTGTGAACATGTTCGATTTGGCACAGATTGAAGGCATACTAATGATTATTCTCAAAAAACAAAAAAGTAGCTGCAACATTTTATTATTAAATGTACATACAAGGCATGGGAGAAGTGATGAATAATTACATGTGTATCACATATGTATTCAATCCACCAGGACTAAAGTTCATCTGTAAAGTTGAACAGGCAAACTTTACATTTCTCACTTAGCCTATTTCAGGAAATGACAGTAGATTCACAAGTTTATCAGATAAAGCATTTTTATTTAAGTTCTTGTACATATAATTGATAACATGCATGTTTCATTAGGTTCGAGACTAAAGCTTTAATCTCAAATTGTGTTATTAAAGAGATTTATATTCATTTTTTCCATTTGAATTAAAAATTTTAAAGTCTTACCTAAGAGAATTGATCCTTTTCTGCATATGAAACAGGCTGCAGACAAGGAGGGGCCCCAAATAGGTATATGTAATGGGGTCCAGTTCTCAGTGTCCAGGAAATATTAGAAAAATATATACAGGATGTCCTCACCCCCACAAGTCTGAGCTGGAAGCATAAAGCATGGCCATTGAGAGTTTTGAATAGCAACAGTTTTGCAGATAACCTCTAGAACGGTCATTTAATATATCTATAACTTTAACTAGTCTCATAGATATGTTAAATAGCTGTGGCCAAGCTTTGAGCCAGGGGGATGGGAGTGGCTTCCACTGAAGATGTAACTGGTAGGCAACTCCCCCTGGTTACAGAGCCTGCTTAAGAGCTTGGAGATGATTGGCTCCACCCCACGGGGCCACACCTGCCTGGATTTACTGTGGCAGCTGAGTAAACCTGAAAAAAAATACCAGAATGCTGGCAGCTGTGGCCAGTTGTGGGAGGAGTCGAAATGGTAGGCAGAGGAAAATTGGCACTGGGATTTAAACCCAGGTGCAGCAGCCATGTGGGGTCTTTTGGGACCATGCAGCTTGGGCAGAGAAGAACCACGGACTTCTATTTCTTTTTCTGAGTTACAGTCCCCTGGACTGGGCAGAAGGGGAAGGAAGGACTGTGCGTTTGTGGGTAGTCTAAAGGACTTTTTGAGATCTCAATGAAGACATTAAGTCATTACTCTTAAGTTTGTATAACTCTTTAAATAAATAATCCCTTTCCTTGTCACCAATCTCTGGCATTGAGAGACATCTTTCCCTGGCGGTGGGCAAGGCGAACCTAGTACGGGGTGGGGTACCCCTGGAACACAAGGGCGGGTCCACTTGGTAATAATATATTGTTCCTACCCCCACTGGGTCGGTTCCGTAACATATACACAAATGCAACTGACACCATACTTTAAAACAAAACCATATTCAGAACCTCCAAAAGTTTCCACCTGCCTCTTTATTTATTATAATTTTTGTTGATAAAAACACTTAACATAAAATCTACCTTCTTAACACCAGTAGAGTCAATATTTTATATTACAAAGTACCACCAAGTACTAACACAGAAAGTGGTTCAATAGTTTATAAAACTGGCTTATGCCTAAAGTAAATGCTTTAACAATGTATTTGCAACTTTCCGTTTTGCTTCCAATTATACTCCAATATTAATACAAGTCTCCTTGTAAAAGGAAATAGCTAAACATTGAGCGAGTGAATTTTAAGTCACCACTGGACCACTCAGCATCTGATTATGTAACTTGTAAATTTTACACGCTCTGCCTTTTTCTCTATCTGCCTGGCATTTCATAGCTTTTTTTTTTCCCTATAGCTGTTTTTGTCATTTCAGATTTCTTAGCCTGGAGCTGTACTAACTAGTATGAGAACCAATAGGCTATTCACCACTTGAGATGCAGCTAATACAAAGGAAAACTGCAATTTAAATTAATTTAAATGTTAATTATTTATTTAATAATTATTATTTATTCAATTATTAATTTAATTATTTAAACTAAATTTACATTAAATACTTAAACTCAATTCAGCTATTGGAAAACTGAATTTCCGGAGTGTGGAGAGGTGGAAGAGAATATAGGAGAGATAAATGATGATGGAAGGAGACTTGAGTTGGGGTGGTGAACACAGAATACAATATACAGATGATGTATTGTAAAATTTTACACCTGAAACCTATATAATTTTATTAACCAATGTAACCCCAATATATTTAATTTAAAAAAAGAAAAATTTAATTTAATTTTGGAAAAATAAGTATGTAAATCTACTTTTCATCTGTAAATTTTACTACATCTAAATATTCAACACATATATTTCTGATAAAAATATAGTGTCTGAATTGAGATATTTTGTATGTGAAAGATCAACTCTGAATTCAAACACTTAATATGAAAAAATGTAAAATACCTTATTATTTAATAATTTTAGTTTGATTATATGTATAAATACTGTTTTTTCTTCTTTTTTTAATCATCACCAGAGGATATGACCACTGATTTTTAAAGAGAGAGTGAGAGAAAGAAAGAAAGAAATCTGGATGTGAGAGATAAACGTTGATTGGCTGCCTCTTTCATGTACCCTGACAGGGAATCAAACCTAAAACCTTTTGCCCTGTGGGGCAACACCCCAACTGACTGAGCTTACCCGGCCAAGGTAGAGATACTGTTTTTTGACATACTGAGTTAAAAATGATTAAAATTAACTTCACTTGCTTTTTAATACTTTTTAAAATGTAACTACTGAAATATTTAAATTGAGTTAGCTTGAATTCTACTTCTATGGAACAGTGCTGGCCTAACATACTCAATGCTCTTCCTCAACTCTTTGGAAAATGGGATTTGCCTTTTCTTTCCTTCTTTTTTTGTCTCCTACCCCTGAGGCAACACTAGCCAGTATGACACATTTCAACAGGACTTTCTAATGTTCAGAACCATTCCAGCTCCTACTGTACACCCATTCCTTTTTCTGTATGGAAGACATGACTAGGTCTCGTCCATATGTCGTTCTTTCCCAGGGTAGAGAAAAGACTGCACTTATTGAGCCTATGTAGTTAGTCGGGGCAGTACACCTCATTCTGACCAATAACTTCTGAAGTGGCATATCATTTACATCATCACAGCAGGGTGAGGTATAAAGCACTGTTTGATTTTGTAGCTTTTTTTTCCTTTTCTTTCTAAGCTTTACATTGGGATGGTGGGGCCAAGGGGAGCAGCCTGTATACTGAGATACTATATGGAGGACAGCTATGTTGGGATTCGCCTTCTCCAAGTTCACCTGGCATCACTGCGCATCCTGGAGGACTCCTGCGGACCTCTGCAGCTCCCAGCATTTCCTTCAGTCTCTGTCCTGGAACTTCCATAAAAGACAACTCAAGATCCAGGTCTGTACCTAGAAAGCCTCAATGCTGTTCATTTTGTATTCATTATGACTCTGATTATAAGTACCATAAACCAACTTAGCCTATTATAAGTGGGAGGGGGAAGGATATAAGAAAGAGTCTAAGGTTGTTTTTTTTTTTTTTTTGTAGAACAAAAACAATTACTTTTATGAAGTAAATGATTTGATAAATACACATTGTTATTAATGGTAGAATTTTTAACATTTGAGTAAATCAAAATAATTACTTGTCTTTTAAGTTTTAGTTTCCCTTCTTGTTTTGGTAAATAACAAGGACAATCAAGGGGGAAAAAGTCAAATCAGGTAATCAGATGCATTTATTATTCATTTAACTGTTATCTGATTTTACCAGAAAGGCTCTTATAACATTTATAGTGCCTATATACTCATAGATTCCTTTTAGAAGTATTTTTGACTATAAGAAACTGAGTCACTTACATCCTGGCTGGTGTAGCTCAGTGGACTGAGCTCGGGCCTGAGAACAAAAGGATCGGTGGTTCAACTTCCAGTGAGGGCACCTGCCTGGGTTACAGGCCAGGTCCCCAGTAGGGGCCATATGAGAGGCAACCACATACTGATGTTTCTCTCCTTCTCTTTTTCCTTCCCTTCCCCTCTCTCTAAAAATAAATAAATAAAATCTTAAAAAAAAAAAAAAGAAATTGAGCTATTTAAATTCAGTTCATGACTTAGGTGACCAAGAACCTTTAGTAAATGCTTTTCATTATAATGTTGATGTTTTAGAATTACTAACTTCCTTGTATCAAACAAACCTTCAAAGCAACAACTTTAATGATTGCTTTTAGAAATTAACACCTGATTTAAAAGAAGGAGTTTTAGGGTAAGATTGTTTTTCTTTTAATTCAACAAATATTTACTGAATTTACCTGTATGAGGCAATATTTTATGAGAAGATATACACAAATAAATCACAATTCTTGATCTTGAGGACAAAGAATTTAGAAACTAGAATGGGCTATTATGTAATTGAGGGAAATATGAAGACAAAATGAATTTTTAATGTGCTGTGGAGTTAAACTATGTGCAGAGTTTATGTGCTCTGACTTTTCCTCAGAGTATCTCTTCTCCCTATATCCATTGGTACTGAGTTTCTCACGGGTCCAAATAATAGGTAATTCCAAATCCTTACCCCACTAAGTAACGATGTTTGTGTTATCGTTCCGCTGCAGGAGGAATGAAGCTGGATATTCTCAGGTTAGAAAAAGAGGCTGAGAAAGAATAGAAAAGAGGCTGAGCTTTGAGGTGAAGGATAGGAATGGCTCCCCGTTATGAGTTATAATCCATCAGACGGAGGAAGAGAGTGGATGAATCAAAACCTCATTGCGATGCTGTGCCTTTCAAAACGGCAGGCTATCTGGTAAGATTAGCTCCATCCGTCACACAACAGTCACATAGACTCTAGAGGGAAAGATGGCAGAAATGGTGGGCGAAATAGGGAAGAAACTGGAGGATAGTGTGAGCACGTTTTCCCCCCATACACAGAGCCTGAGACGGACTTCCTGCCTAGCCCCAGAATTGATGGGATTGAGCTTTACATTTCTGATTTAGAGCAACAGACACATGTGACCGTGCTAACATCTGAGGCTGAAAAGAAAATTCATTCTGTCATGGGCTGATAACTGAGGCTCAGGGTCAGGCAGTAGGTATCCATATGGTCTGTTAGTAAACAGCTGCTATTTCGAGCCCACTGACTTTACTTTCCACTCTTTCAGCTACCCCGGTTCAGGCTTCACTTGCTTGGAATCTCTGGACTGTTCTCCATCCAGCAAACAAAAAGGTAATACTTGCCTATCAGGAGCCCCAGAACCCCACTCCAACGTGAAAGCATAACCCTTTGTTTGGTCTGTGCACCTCCATTCACGATGTTAATATTGTAACATCTGCCTTGTTTATAATCCATCATATTTACCGAAAAAAAATTGAGTTACCAAGAATTTACACAACTTGAAGAAATCTACAACTTAAACATGTCAAATAGTATAAATTACTTATTGTGAATTCTGTCTATTCAAAAATCTCTTTTTTTAATCTTCGCTTGATTTTAACATACGTTTAAGTATATGGGAGTGTTATACACTTAAAAGAGAATGAAATGATAACTACAATTCAAAAAAGTCAGTAATTGGTGTGGTAATAAGAGTAACAGCTGATGCACTGCATTATTGATACTCAGGGTTCTTGTTCGTTTTGGTTGCATTTCATTTTCTAAGATGAACCAGTTATGTGTAGTGGTAACTTACCTCTCTGCTTCCTTTTATTATTACTGTTTTTAATATTTTTTTTGTAACAAGTCCCTCCAGCTATTAAAACTAAACCTTAAGGGCAAAATATGTGGAGTTCCTACATGGAGCTTATATAGGGAATTTTTAAAATCTAGCTTTGGGTGCCAAATAATAGGCTTTTAAAACTTATAGGAGATGCAATATTCTTGAAATCAAATTTCTCATTTGCAAGTGCTGGCTATTTTGAAACTCAGAAGGTTGAGTCTTGATGGAAACAGAGCATGAATATTATAATAATTACAACAAATTATAAAAGCAATAACTAAAGATTCAAGCCACCCAAACTGAGGGCTGTCCAAGCTGAGGCAAAGAGAGAAAAAAAGAGATGAGATCAGCAAGAGGGATTTGTGGTGAAGGGACCCGACCTGAAAATCCTAAGAGACAGACAGCATTGAGAACTGTCAGGTCTCCATAAGAGACACGCCAAGGAGCCCTGCTGTGTAAAGTGTGCCTGCCTCGGGAGATCATTCCATCACACGTCTCAGGTGAGGACATAAGAATTCTTGGACGTCTTGGTGTTACGCACCATCTGCTAATTAGTTAACCAAGAGTGATGTCCAACTCCGCCTTGTGGGAAACACTGGTGTGATTAACCTCCTCTATCAGTGTCCCAGGAAGTTACTGAGCTCCCCCACCCTTACCCTGTACCTCCCACCAAACAGAAAGCCTGATACCCAGAAAAACAGCGATGGTACAAAAAGAAGTGGTGGTGTGGAAAGGAAAAACTTCAGTAGCTTTAGTTGGTTGGTAAAGAAAGGAACTCGTTCATGATTCTAACCTTTCTTTACTTTGAATACAGACCAATAGCATATAGTTATCAGATTTAGTATCATATACTTAAAAATAACTGAACTTTCAGTATAAATATCATTCAATGTTTAAGTTTACCTTATAAATGAAAAAAAAATTCTAAGGTTAAAGATGAAGAATTCACCAGAAACTAGGTTAGAATCTTACAACTCATAGATATTCTTTAGAAAAAAAATTTTTTTGCCTTTAAAGTTCTATCTTCAGGTTCTCATTAATCTGTTTCTTATTAAAATATGAAGATGAAATTACTTGAAGCTTTTTTTTTAGTGTGTTTTAAAGGTGGGGAACATCTATCACATTTTTAAATTATAGAGTCACTCTTTAGTTTGAAAAGATAATATGAAAAAAATTTTGACTTTTAGAATTCTACTTTCTTTATGTATTGTTAAAAGGTGTATCCTCATCAGTTCTCAGCAGGCCCGAGAAGGGAACAGATGTTTCCTCTCATGCATTTCCTCTCAGTCTTTAGTTTTTGACAGGCTGAAATCAGAGTATTTATCACTGTCAGTGCTATGCTAGTAATTCCTATTTGTTAAATTCACAAAAAATCTTTTAAAAAATCGAATGTCTTTTAGACTAGGGCTATCTAATTTGACTATCATGACAACTTCTAATCAAAATTTCAAGTAGGTGTATTGAATAAACTTTCACTTTCCACAGCATGTGCATGTTCAAATTAGCTGTTTAGGCCAATTTGAATTTTCAATGTTTAAGACATCTCATAATGGGGAAATTTTAAGGCAGTTTCTAAATATACATAAAAACAATAATAAGACATAAGCAAAAATAAAGATATTTTTAAATAAAATCTTTATATTGGAATGCATGCAACACTATTATACTATCATAATAAAAAGATAGTAGTGGTAAATCATATTTTAATATATTTTATAATTTAATAAGTACTCATAATTTAACACTTATTCCATAATTCTCTCAGTATGATCTGATGAGTTACACAGAATGGGCATTATTAGTCATATTTTATCAATAAAAAGATGGAAAGAAAGATTAAGAGACTTATGTTCGCACTATAAAAAGCTTCTTTAATTGTATGCTAATTGATATTTTAGTTTATTAAAATTGGTAGTATCCTTTGATTTGAAACAAATCCTGTCATTCGTATGAGTGCCACAAATCCAAAGGGATGGACATGGGGTGGTCTGCTCCACGGTGCTGAGAAACCAGGTGATAAACTCAATAGCACCCGCTTCCAATAACACCCTATAACTAGGATGCTGGCATTTATTTTATACAAGTTGTTTGTAAATTCCTCATTGCCCCAATTACCTCTGTTTTTAACAGGAAATGTGATGGAGGTGGGACTGATTTTGAAGATTAAACTGAATTTTTTGCTTTTTAAATGAAATCAATTATCCTATTGATGGTGAGACTTTTGCTTTTTATTTATTAAAAAAAATTTTTTTTTTATTTATTTTCAGAGAGGGGAAGGGAGGGAGAAAGAGACAGAGAGAAATGTCAATGTCTGGTCGCCTTTCATGCGCCCCCTCCTGGGGACCTGACCCACAACCCAGGCATGTGCCCTGACTGGGAATCAAACTGGCAACCCTTTGGTTCACAGGTCACCAATCAATCCACTGAGCCACACCAACCAGGGCCATTTTTTCTTTCTTAAATGGAATCAGATATCCTATTGATGGTGTTTACTTCCAACCATTAGGTCCTCTTGTCAAATCTGTCTAAAAGGCTACATTTAAAAATGGAACAGTGGTCTCCCCTTGGTATTTGACTACAAGAATTTTCTTGAGGTACAAGGACATGGCAAGGTCAAATAGATCTGGTCTTTGCATACATTCAGTCCTAGGTAAAAACAGTACACTATATTCAGGAGTTTAGGGTTTCCAGAACTCAATGAAAAGCCAATCTTTAGTTCACATTGATGATGATTCTACCTAACAGCCTGTTTCTCAGTCAGCCTTTATCCTGCCATGCTCTATGAAGGCAGGGATTTTTTCTTGCTTATTGTTTTTTCCTCAGGACCATGCCTGACACATGGCAAGTGCTAAATAATATTTACTGAATGAAAAAGTGAGTAAGTGATCCTGGAATTTGAGAAAACATACCTACAAGTAATAATTTAACTGGTTTTCATATGATATGAAATATTGCCTTGCCTAGGCATGTAAGTAGACTCAATTATGTATCCTCATTAAAATTGTAGGTATTTAACACTGTGGTTATTAGAAGAGCAATTAAGATTGCAGAACTATGTATTGTCCACTTGTCCCAGGGCCCTGAGCAGACATGTTAATGACAAAAGGAGCTAGAGAAGGAGTCTAAGAAGGTGTAGCCAGAGAGGGGAGAAAGCAGATATATGTTGTTGCAGATTCATAGCTAGGCAGAATCCGTGGTGACCATGACCGAATGTGTTTATAAATAATTCTCACACCAAATACACTGGAAAAGGGATTTGGGACCACGTGGCTTCCCCCTCATCATCTGGGAGAGAGTCCCAAGCCTTGGGTCCAGGGATTTTTATTGAGGATTCGGGGCACAGAGCATCAGATTGGTCTTCATTAACTTATGCATAGATTGTATATTCAGGTCCGGTGGTAGACAGGACCGGGGCCATACATTAAGAGGGTAGATATGTAAATTGAGGGCAAGTTAGCTAGGGCTATCTCCTCAAGAACCATAAATATTGTGGCAGGAAAAAGCCCAGGCATTCATTAGCATAAGCCCCTAGATCCAGGGGGAAGAGACTCAGCAAGGCAGTAAATCTTTAAGAAATATTTTAGCCGAATTCCCCTACAAAGAATTCTTTTTCCACAAATATGAATTTGTGCATGTCGACTTGGGAGATTTAATCACGTGGAGACTTTGCTTACATGCATGATTCCCAGGGCTATACTTCCTTCATGCATGTGAAAAGAATTCCCAGAATATGTCTTGAATACATGGGGAAATTAATCATTTAAAGTAATGATCTTGCCCTGGCTGGTGTGGCTCAGTGGATTGAGTGCTGGCCTGCAAACAAGTGCTGGTTTGATTCCCAGTCAGGGCACATGCCTGTGTTACAAGCCAGGTCCCCAGTTGGGGACATGTGAGAGGCAACCAATCAATGTTTCTCTCACACATAGATGTTTGTCTCTCCATCTCTTTCTCCCTCCCTTCCTCTCTCTCTGAAAATAAATAAGTAAATAAAAGAAATAAAAAAATAAAGTAATGAATGCAAAATCTGTGATGAGTGTCCATTGCCTTTGACAACACGGAGATTGAATCAGAGGCTGGATTGGAGGATTGAAGACCGAATGGGAGATAAGGAAGTAGTTTCATTATGTAGACCCCAGTTTTCAAGAAACTTAGAAGTTCAAGGGAGCAGAGTAAGGGCACAGTAGCTAGAGGGACATGTTGGGTGAAGAAAAACTTTGTATGGGAGATATTACAGGTTGGTTGAATGTTAAAAATAATTGATTAAGAAGAATAATTTTCTATAGATTTCAAGTATAGATTTGAAGACTATAGAAAAAAGAATTTAACAATGGAAAAAAGTTCTCAAGAAGGTAAAAGGCAATGGGAATACAGGCTTATATTTCTTATACAGGTTTATACAGGATATATAGAAATAAGTATTCTCCCTTCTTCCCTAAATTTTATTATTTTCTCTGAGCTTGAAAATTTCTCTTGATCTCTGCCTGTTTATGGTTCACCTATCATATCCACTGCAAGTGCCACCTGTAGTATAAAATCATCTTTGAATCCACTGGTACACGTTGGCTTGTCTAAGTTACTGGTTATACCCCCTTTTATTGCTATTACTTCCTTGTAACCTTTCATTATAGTTTACTACGGAAACTTTTCAATAATACTAGTAGATTATGACTTTATTGAAGACAAGACTATCACTTATCTTTCTGTCTGTTGTCTTTGCGTCCTTCACAACACAAGCAAAGTTAGTGACTTTTCTATGTTAGTGACTTGTACCAAAAATGCCAATGTGTTTTGAATGACAAATAAACTTCCTGGTTATACAGATTTCAGGGACTCCCTGACTGAATTGACCTCCTACAATTATTACTCTTGTGATATTCTAAAACATCAATACAGGAAATATAAAAACCACTTACTCTGTTTACAGTTTGCTATTTCTGAAAATGAAGTGTACTGATGTCTTCATTGCATTTGTTTCTGACTATAAAAATTGATTTTTCACTCTGAAGAGGTGAATGACTTGAATGAACAACTGTTCCTATGGAACATCAAATCCAGGCCTCCTACTGACTATCCAAATAACAAGAAAAATAGAATCTGCAAACTCAACAGCTTATAACTGGGCAGCTTATCTGTATGTTGTGATCATTAAAATGTTCTTTCAATATTTTAAGTCTTCAGGGCAAAATATATTAAAAATAGTTCCAAATCACTATTCATTTTTTGAATATTCATTACTTTATTCAGGCAGAGAGTAGAAGAGGTGAAGCCAGCCTGCACTGAATAGAGAGAAGCAAACATATTCTTAATTTACATATCCACTTCAAGTATGATTTTCAAGAGCCATAACATTTTATAGTTTTATTGAGATATAATTGACATATAACGTTGTATAACTGTAAGGTGTACAACATGATTTGATATATACATATATTTTGAAATGATTATCACAATGAATTTAGTTAACAGCCATCACCTAACATAGCTATGATTATTTTCTTTTGTAAAATACTTTTAAGATTTGGAGTTCCAGCCAAGATGGAGGCATAGGGAGAAACCTTTCATGTCCTTGTACAATCAAAAGGAGAATAACAACCAATACAAAATCAATGAACAACTAGAAGTGCCAGAAAGTCAAACTGCATGGAACTCTGACAACCATGGATTTAAAGAAACAGTCAAACAGAACAACCAGACCAGGGTGGCAGATGGAGAGAAACCATGGCAAGATTGCAGACCACATGGGCGGGGCTGGCGGAAGGTAAAACTGACACTCAGAGTTGACTGTGGACTATGCTGGTTGGTGTGGTGGGAGACACTCCCAGTCTCACATGAGAGTTCATTGAAAAGTGCTCTAGAGACAAGAGGGGGAGCTGCCTTGTTCCCTCTCTGGCCCCTCCCCTACAGGCAGCATCGCAGCACAGAAAGGAAGGTTTTCGTGGATTTCGACCCGCAAAATCCATGGGGGGACCGCCCCGATCGCGTGAATCAATCTTACCCAGAGACGCGCTTGGAGATGAGAATCCAGCAGCCACAGGTCTTTCCCATCACCTCCATCTTGGGAAAAAGACCTCGTGGGTCGCTTAGCTGGGGTTTCTATTAGAGACATTAGGCCACATTTACATTGGATTGATTATTCATGGGATTAAGCAGAACAGGTATAGTTTTACTCATTAGCAGGGTATTAAGATGTAAATTCAGGTCCGGTGGCAGATAGGACCAAGGTAATGTAATATGCAGGGCACAGCAAGCCAGAATTTTTTAACATACATCTTTGCCAAATTCCTATTAGAGAATTCCCATTCCACAGATGTCGCGGATTTCAACCCGCAAAATCCGTGGGGGGGCCGCCCCGATCACGTGAATCAATCTTACCCAGAGACACGGTTAGAGGTGAGAATCCAGCAGCCACGGGTCTCCTCCACCATCCCCATTTTGGGGAGAAAGACCTCGTGGGTTGCTTAGCCAGGGCTTTTATTAGAGGCATTAAGACACATTTACATTGGATTGATTATTCATGGGATTAAGCAGAACAGGGGTAAGATTACTCATTAGCAGGGCATCAGGATGTAGATTCACGTCTGGTGGCAGACAGGACCAGATTAAAGTAATATGCAGGGCGCTGCAAGCCAGAATTTTTTAAGATACATCTTTACCAAATTCCTATTAGAGAATTCCCATCCCACAGACATGATCCACACTTGCTCACACAGGAATCACACGGAGCTGTGCTCAAAACGTGTAAATTCTCAGGACTGCGTGTTTACATGTGTGTGGAAATCACTGCCACACACAGACAAGATCCACACTTGTCTACATGGGATTACATGGAACTGCGCTCAAAACATGTAAATTCCAGAACATGCATGTTAACATGTGTGTGGAAATCACTGCCACAGTTGCCCTTCCTGGGTGAATACCTAAGGTCCTGCCCCCTTACAATGTATCAGGTGCTCCAACATAAATAAATATGGCCAAAATAAAAGAACAGAGCAAAACTTCAGAAAGAGAGCTAAGCGAGGAAGAGGTAGCCAACCTATCTGATAAAGAATTTAAAGCCCTGATAATTAAAATGCTCACAGATATGATTGAGCTTGGTCAAAAAATGAAAAAACAAATGAAGGATACCCAAAGTGAAATAAAGCAGAATGTTCAGGGAACCAACAGTGACAGGAAGGAAAGCAGGATTCAAAGCAACGATTTGGAACAAAAGGAAAAAATAAACATCCATCCAGAACAAAATGAAGAAACAAGATTTCAAAAAAGTGAAGAGAGGCTTACAAACCTCTGGGACAACCTTAAATATTCAAATTATATCCAATATCCAAATTATAAGGGTGCCAGAAGGAGAAGAATAACAGCAAGAAATTGAAAACTTATTTGAACAAACAATGAAGGAAAACTTCCCCAATCTGGCAAAAGAAATAGACTTTCAGGAAGTCCAGGAAGCTCAGAGTCCCAAAGAAGTTGAACCCAAAGAGGAACACACCAAGGCACATCATCGTTAAGTTACCCAAGATTAAAGATAAGGAAAGAATCTGAAAAGCTGCAAAAGGAAAGGAGTTACCTACAAATGAGTTCCCATAAGGCTATCAGCTGATTTCTCAAAAGAAATCTTACAGGCAAGAAGGGGCTGTAGTATTCAAGAAGTATTTGAAGTCATGAAAGGCAAGGACCTACATCCAAGAATACTCTATCCAACAAAGCTATCATTTAGAATGGAAGGGTAAGGAAACTGCTTCCCAGATAAGGTAAAGTTAAAGGAGTTCATCATCACCCAGCCTTTATTATATGAAATGTTAAAGGGACTTATCTAAGAAAAGGAAGATCAAAACTCTGAACAGTAAAATGACAACAAACTCACTACTATCAACAAATGAACCTAAAAAAATAAAAGAAAGAAAAACAACAAAAACCAAGCA
Source organism: Micronycteris hirsuta (assembly GCA_004026765.1). Taxonomy (NCBI): domain Eukaryota; kingdom Metazoa; phylum Chordata; class Mammalia; order Chiroptera; family Phyllostomidae; genus Micronycteris; species Micronycteris hirsuta. The sequence continues at coordinate 89,843 of PVJI01001618.1, read as the reverse complement.
AACGACTAGAACCGGAACAGAATCAGAGAAATGGGCATCACAGGGAGGGTTTCCAGTGGGGAGGAGGAAGGGAGGAATAGGGGGGGAAAGGTACAGGGAAGAAGAAGCATAATTGGTAAGCATAAAATAGATGGGGAGATTAAAAAAATGGTATAGGAAACAGAGGACTAAAAGAACTTATATGTACAATCTATGACATGAACTAAGGAAGGGGCATGCTGGAGGGTTGGGGGGTACATGATAGAGGGGGATAAAGGGGTAAAATTAGGAAAACTGTAATACCATAATCAATAAAATATACTTAAAAAAACTTTTAAGATTTACTCTCTTATGAACTTTCAATATACATATGCAATACAATGTTACCCGTAGTTACTATGTCACATGCTATCTCACCATGCTTCTTCTCTGATGTCCAATATCTTGAAAGATGTTATTTTATTTATTTTATCTGGGTTTAGTTGTTTGAAGTTAGAGGGTAAATCTTGGAGACAAGTGAAAGTCTAAGTGAATTCTCTTCTTGAGATATTCTTCTCCTATGTCTTCCTTAGCATTACACACCACGCTTTCACATGCTGCTTCTCTGGCTGCTCCTTCTCCATCCTCCGCTTCATGAGTTCCTAAAGAATCAGTGCTGGCTTTCCTTGCCATCTGATATGTGTTAATATACCCTGAATGCTTACTTTTAGCTAGGCATTACTTCTATGTGCTTTACATCTATGATTACATTTAATTCTTACAAAAATTCTATGATACACAATTATTAGCCCTAATCATTAACCTTTACATGACTCATTTTATGTAGTTTGTAGATGGTGGTGTCAGGATTTCAATCCTGAATTTCTGATGTCAGTGATCATATTTTTAACAACTATGCTCTCTTGCTTTGCTTTGCTTTGCATTCTTTCTAGATGGTCTTATCTGCATGCATTATTTCAGTTACCATTTTTATACTAATAACTTTCAAGATCTTGCCTTCTCAATTTGATCTGTTCTCAAACTCTCAAGTTCTGGGTCTGATACCAAGTAGATATATTACTGAAAGATGTTCTTAATTGAATATAATCGAAACTTCCCATTTTGTCAAAGTCCTTGGATATTAGGCAGAAGTAAATGGTTGTGTATATAGACATACACACACACAAACGCATGTACAAATATAGCTATATATATATTTTCAGATATTTATACACACATACATATACATGCATACACTAAACAGAAACATAACTAGTTCTCAAAAATTCTGCAATTGAGATTATAAATAAATAAATACAACAAAAATTAATCATGAGTATACAAAGTACTGTAAAGAAATAACATCATATTGAGCTATAAAAGGGGACACTTGTGTAGTATGATAGATCAGTAAAAGCTTCCCTAAGGAAATAATAATTGAGAGAAGATATGTAAACACATGGATAGACATCAAGCTTTTAAAAGCTTCCTTTTGATTAATAAAAAGAATACACAAAATTAGCAGATATAGCAATGTTTATTTCAATCCTATTTTGGAGAGATTATCATTATTAATGTATTTTAAGAAGATTCTTTCTTGTTATCAAATTTAATCAAAATGTGATTCTAAAATTACTCCTGATGAATACACTTGAAGTTGTTTAAATATATTGAAAGATTTTATTTTAATTAGATTTTATTTCAATTCAGTTATAAAAGCATTTAATATATATTCACTCTCTTCAAATACCTGATGTCAGAATTATAAAGAATATGTAGAATTAAGGTCCTTTTATTATAATCATCATCAATAAATATTTATTGAGTTAATTTAGGGTTATTTAACATATTAAATGCTGGCAAGAGATGTGATATTCTCTGTCAATAAATAGATTGAGGTAATAATTTCCCCTAATATATAATAAAGTTTTTCTTTAAAAGAAATTGGCCCAAATGATAGCAGATGCTCAACACATCTTACGTTTCTTGAGCCAGGTTGCTCTGCCAAAATATGAAACGAGGGAAAACATTCATATGTTGAACATGGATATTACTTTAAAGAGATTTAATAGAAACTCTTCTAAAGTAAGAAGATCAGAGATTTTCATTAAAGAAACTAAAAGTTTTAATTTAAAACTATGTTAAACACCTTCAATATACTTTATTTTTTGATATATAACCCATTGCTATATTTGCAAGTTTTTATTCATTTACCTACTTGTTTTAGTTAAATACATATGTCTGTGCTAAATTTAGTAGATCCGAAGGCTGAAGTTCAAGTGTGCTTACGAAATACAATAAAATGTTGTTTGTATTGGACTACCAGGGCTTCCATAACAATATGCTATAGACTGAGTGGCTTAAACAACAGGAATTAATTTTCTTACAGTACTGGAGGCTGGAAGTCTGAGATCAAGGTGCCAGAAAAGTCAGTTTCTGGTAAGACCTCTCTGTCTGTCTTTCTGTCAGCTGTCTGCTCTCTTGTGTCCTTACATGGCCCTTTTGTCAGTGTTCAAATAGGTGGGAATAGAGAGAGATATCTCTGGTGTCCCTTCCTTTTCTTATAATGACACCAGTTCTATGGGGCTAGGGTCCCTAATCATCCTTACAAAATAATGTAAACTTAATTACTTCCTTAAAGCCCCTATCACCAAATACAATCATATAAATTTTGTGGAGGACACAATTAAGTGTGTATATATATATATATATATATATATATATATATATATATATATGTGTGTGTGTGTATGTGTATATATGCATATATAAAGATATATATAAGGTTATGTATATAAAATATATGTAAACATATATCTATACATAAACATAATTTCTTATAATATCTCAAGTGACTCCTGAATATGAAATATCTTAGGGCAAAAAAATAACTCAGAATTGTAAATAATTCAAAGTACAAGGAATTTAATTAGTACATGTATACATATGTATGTAAATAATATCTCATGACCAGTCTTAAAGAAAAGAGATGAGATTAATTTATAATAGGACATATGTTTGAATTAGGATTATAGATTTAAAATAAAAATGTTTGAGTTGGGCCCTGGCTGGTGTAGCTCAGTGGATTGAGCACGGGCTGGGAACCAAAGGGTCGCCAGTTCGATTCCCAGTCAGGGCACATGCCTGGGTTACGGGCCAGGTCCCCAGAGAGGGCCATGTGAGAGGCAACCATACATTGCTGTTTCTCTCCCTCTCTGTCTCCCCCCCTTCCCCTCTCTCTAAAAATAAAAAAAATAAAAAATAAATTAAATAAATAAAAAAAAGTTTGAGTTGGTTATAACTTTTTTAGAAAGTTGCACATTTGTAATATACTGAGTTATATATTATGTGAACCTCTTACAAATCTTTCCACCATTTGATCCTTTAACAACTGGAATTTTGTCATTAATTTTGCCCTTGAGAGAAGAGTGGAACTTGATTTAATCAAAGCATAATTATAGTACTTGGCAATATAATTTTATTCTTTCACTGATGGAATGTGATTACATATTTATTTTTAAAATTTTGGCATGATGTCTCTTAATCACAGTAATGTTTCCTCTTTTCATTTTTAAATCTTTCTCTAATTCTAGTTTCCTTTCCTCTATCTTTCCATTTCCTTCTATTCCACACTATTCCCTCTTCCCTTTATCCTTTAAACTTCCTTTTTATATATCCAATGACTTTTAGTATATTTGAATATGCTTTTTTGGTTTGCTTTCTCTTCCTGTAATAGATTGGATTGCTAGCATGCACCTTACAGATTGATGTACGTGATATTTCTAATTATCTTTCTAAAAATATAATATTCGAGATCTCCTGAAAGTGTCATAGCCATTGACAACAAGGTCTACATATTATCTACTTTCTCAGCCTTATCAACTCTGAAACAGCTGTTTACCTGATTTTGATAGCTAATTTAAAAGACCATTCTCATGAAATATTTTCTAACCATAGTAACCGTAATGCACACACACACACAGACGCCCTTGGAAAGCATTGTTCTCAAAAGATTTTTGGCAGTATTAAAACCGTAGGGCTTGGGGTGGATTTGGGAATGTCATGACTCAACCAGGTTGTAAAAGATGAATAGAAACTATGATAAGCAAATAGAAAGAAAAAAATGTATTCTACCCCAGAGTGTTAACAGGACTCATTCTGTATGGCTCGCATTCTCCTCCTGTGCAGGTGCTGTCGTTAGTTCTTGTTCTGTGTGTCTCTCGCCTTTCTATTTTTACCTACACAAGCAACTTTGAAGTTTTACATTGAGCAATACATTATCTCTACATCATTTTACCTCTGGAATTAAAAGGTATAAATATCCCAGGTCAACTAAGTAGATATTGTGACCTAAATTTGTCTTTCTCTGCAAAACATGTAGACCTGAATTTACTCACTTATTCCTTCACATAAATGTTTATTGATCCAGGGTCTGTACTAGCTGCAAAAGCTAGTACCATCCCTGATCATTTTTAATCTGTCATGGGGAAAATAGACATTAATCAAATAATCATGCAAGGAAATGGCATATTTAAATTCTGACAAATGTTGTAAAAGAGAGATACACAGTTCTTTAATAGGAGGACTTGACATATGAGGAAGTACATGCTGGCTGAGATCTGAAGAAGGAGTAGCAGATGAGAAGGTGAAAGGGGAGAGAATGCTCTTTCCGTAAAGTTGGTGTTGATGAAGCATGGCAAATATAAAAGAATAAAATAATACATGTGGCTGTAGTACAAGTTTAGAAGAGTGCAGCATGTGAATTCCGGTTGAGAAGGAAGCTGGGAGCCAGCCTTCAGTTGAGGAAGGGAAGAGACATAGGAAAAGTTGCATTGTAAGAAGATGACTCTGGTTGCAGGTGTGGAAATTGTTTGGGTTCCATGGGATAGGGGTGCAGATGCAAACAAACCAGTTAGAAATCAAAGAAAGGGTTCAAGGTGGTGTTGTGATGAAATGAAAAGAAACGTGTATACTCAGGGAACCTCTAGGAATTAAAATCAACAAGACTTCATGATAGATTATAAATAAAGGGTGAGAGAAAGTAAGATTTCAGTGATGACTCCTAGCTGGGTTTTGCTCCTGGATGCTTGATGGTACTGTTTATTAAGAAATGGAACACTAGAGAAGGAAATGTTTGGAGTAGGAGGATAAGTTATTTTGAAATTAGGCATAGCTTCATGAAGATTACAGTTCACAGAAGGAAAGAGGTACCAATAGATCTTAGTTCATTATAACCGTGGAGAGCACTATGAAGGAGGAGTATGAATGTCCAGGAAGAAAAGTAGACCAAATGTAATCTAGGTGAATACACATCTCAGTAGAATGAAAAAAAGATAAAAAATGAAATGAAATGTAAAATGATCACTACTACTACATTAATGCCTCAGTTACTTAATTGATACAGATATTTTTATTTTCAATTTTTTCATATTTTCTTTATTGTTTTCTTATGTACATTTAATATAGTGTAATATAAAATAACAGCCTAACATTTTCTTTAACTTCAATTTCAACTCTAACCATAACTTTTCAGCGATTATAACAAAATACGGAAACTAACTTATTCTCCCTTGTATTTAAAAAATGTGCTTTGTATTCATCTAATAAATTTTTAAAGATGCCACCTAACATTTAGCTATAGTTTCTCTTCCTCTCAACCTCTCCATGGGTGATAGATAGATAGATATATGAGAGATAGATAGATAGATGTCGATAGATAGATAGATGTAAGTAGATAGACCAACACAAAAGCATGTATTTCCCTTGAATATGCCTAGGTTCCTGACTTGGTCAACTTTGAACCAGGCCTCAGCAGAGGAAAGTCAATATATTTCCATAGCAATCAATACATTCCATTTAATTACATTCACTTGTCCTAAGTCATCTGAGAGCAAAAAGTCTCTCCCTTTATTTATTGCAGTGCCATCAGTTCTGCAGCGGTTTGGCCAGTACAAAGTCAGCACTCAGTCAAGATTTTTTGAATAAATAAAATAAGAACATGCTTATAAAGAGTCTAAGATTGCTTTTTTTAAGAGATCTGCAAATGAATGATAGTACTAATGAAGCATTTTTAAACTTTAGAATTTCGAGTCCAGCCTAATGCAATTTGTATTAATATCTCTCAAATATCAAAAGCTTTATAAGTACACAGAGATTAGAATTTTAATAAAGGTTGTAGGAATATAGATCTATATAAAATATTGTAATATATCTTTATTTGCAAAGAACAATTTATAAAATTAACTCGATTTTTCAAAGGCTTCTATATTTTCTTTTTTCTTAAGTATTTTCATGTTAAACTAAATTGTATTATTTTAAAATATAAAATTAAGTTATTCAACTTTGTAGGTATGAAACAGGTAAATATTAAGAGAAATGCACAGATAGAGGATATGATGTATGCAAAGGTGTGCTTATGTCCAAATATATTTGTATAAAATCACATTGCTATCAAGGTACATTTCAAATATTTTGTCTTATAATGCATGCCATTTAAAGATATAACTTTCTTTCTTATTAAAAATGTACTACGATCTAATTTGGGAAAGCTGGGTGGAGGGGTGTTTTCCTATCCTAAGGCAGACAGAATTTTAACAGGGGCAGGAAATGTGTTTGACTCCCTTTTGTGGATAAATAATCCTCTTCACATAAGAATTGGTCTTGGCAGTGTGTTCGTTCAGGTGGCTTGTGTGGACTGATCCATGCTTCCTTACCAAACCAGGACAAAAGAGAAAACACATAGTTTAGACACCATGCTGCAGATAATTAAAGTGAAAAATTACAAAGTGAATTTTTTTTTGGCAGTTTCCTCCCTAGAACTGAATATCAGAATGTGGTTTCCACTTTTCCGCTAATATGTCACAAGTTCCACTCCGGATGACGTCTGCGGTCCTGATTCAGGATGTGGACTAGGAGGGTCCAGGTCACAGGGACAGTAACCGAGGTTGTTAGATTTATTAATGCATTAAACATCTTGCCAGAAAAAGTTTATACAAAAGAGGCATATATCATTATCAACTTCTATTTCACTGGTTTTATTTCAATTATGTAATCTAATTTGACTGCACTCAAAAACAAAAGTTTTAATTAAAGAGTAGTTATAATTTATATTTGGGTAGACAGAAAAAAAAATAGATGCTTGGAAGGACAGTGGTAAGTATGTTGCAGCAAACATTCAACTCACAAAATTCCCCAACCTTGAATTTAAACATAGCTCTAAGCTTAGCTTTCCATAAAGCCAAGAAATAACTTTTGCTAAAGCAAAAGGAATAACTGGATGGTCATTAGCATGTGTGCTGGTTTCTAACGTCTCTGCCTGTCGGTTCTTTAACTGGAAGCTCACTTATACTCTAATGTATGCGTGTCTGAACTAACATTAGACTGAGGTAGAACGGTACAAAAGACAGCTAAGGTTCCATGAGAGATTACTTTAATCGTAACACAATACACAAAAGCCAAAAAACAAAAATTAAGCCTAACATTCCTATATATCGATGTTTATTTATCTTTAGACTGTTGGTAGATTAATAGGTCAGTAAAATAGCCATCTGGTGCTCAGTGAAGGCTACTTTACCCAGAAAACTTTATGTGAGAGGAAAAATGATAAAAGTAATAAGGTGAACTTGCGCAAAATAAATTTTCATTAAATCAAGATATTTTTTAAAGCATCACTTGTTTGCAACAGCAGTGTGGTCCATGAATCAACACATGATAATTTTCACTCATGATGACTGAAATTTAGCTCTGCTAGCAAGATTATGAGTTTTGTTTTGTTTTTAAGATTGAAATAAGCTTCTGGTAAGCAGTGCCGTTTCTGCGGTGCTCATGGAGCTCTTGTTGGCACAGGATAAACAGGTATGTTACAGGGAAACGCAAAAGTCGGCATCCAATGGACCTGTGTTTCAGCAAAAATTTGGGTAAGGTATATATTTTATGGTATAGACATAAAACTGGCTCTGTGGCCTTGATGGGATTTTAAAAGTTACAGAACATTGCAAGCTATTTTAAGGACTTTGTCTTTTAATCTGAGTAAAAGGTGAACTGTTGCAAAATTCTGAGCTGAGGAGAATCTGGTTTGATGTTTGCTTTAGTAAAATCTGCTGACGGTTGTGTTGGGGCTGCAGGCACAGACATGAACAATTCAGTAAGAACAGGGCGGCAAGCTTGTAGCTGTGGACGTGAGGAGAAATGGTGAGATTCTCTACTACCTGTATTTTTAAATGAGTGAAGATTTCCTAACCAATTGCATATCTAGTGTGAGAAAGAGAAAGATGTCAAGCCCTGGCTGATGTGGCTCAGTGGACTGACCACCAGCCTGAAAATCAAAGGGACACTGGTTCGATTCCCAGCCAGGGCACGTGCCTGGGTTGCAGGCCAGATCCCCCGCAGGAAGTGCACAGGAGGCAACCACACATTAATGTTTCTCTCTTTGTCTGTCCCCCTCCCTCCCCCTTCTCTAAAAATAAATAAATAAAAATCTTTTTAAAAAGTCTGTTTTTTCATTTGCCTTGTTATTCTTTATTGTTTGCTAGGTTCAATATGCAAACATGTAAAGAGAATTTAAGGCCTATGAGGATTTTATTTTCTCAAGAGCAGATTTATATTCGTTTATGCAGGTGGCTAGGATCATTAGCAAATTAGAATGACCTTAATACTATCAGGGATTGAAATTAGAAGTCACACTTTAGTCCCTGCCACTGTGTTGTGTCCTTGTTTGGGGGCTGTAGACCATCAGAGCCTTAATTAAAACTTGGGTGATTTACCAATGCCCTCTGGTGAGCTTGAACCCAATTTTAATTTTTATTCTTGTAAATTTTTCAAAAACTCTTCGTCAGCTTCTTGATCTCTTATACCTTCTTCCAGGATTGGCAGACACCCCACAGAAAAACTCACATCTATGAGTTTTATTTCCTTTTCTTTAGAATTTGGCTCTGTAACAGCCTTGTTAGCATTCCAATGGGATGTTACATACTCGCACATGCACTTTATTAATTTTTTTATTTTCATAGAGAAATGGAGGGAGAAAGAGAGGGAGAGAAATATCAATGTGTGATTGTCCCTCAGGTGGCCCCCACTGGGGACCTGGCCTGCAACCCAGGCATGTGCCGGACTGGGAATCGAACCGGCGACCCTGACCCTTTGGTTTGTAGGCTGGTGGTCAATTCACTGAGCTACACCAGCCAGGGCAATTTTTTTAAAGAATCTTTCATTTATTTGTTTGTAGAGATAAGGTAAAGGAGGGAGGAAGAGAGGAGAGAAACATCGATATGTGAGAGATACATCAATCAGTTGCCTCTTGCACAGCCCCACTGGGGTCCTGGTCCGCAGCCCAGGCATATGCCCTGACTGGGAATTGAACTGACGACCTGTTGGTTTGCAGGCCAACGTCTGCCCACTGAGCCACACCAGCCAGGGAACACATTCTTCTAATTCACCTCAACACACAGGTTGAACCAAATTACTATTTCTACAACTGAAAGCAAAAGGTCCAGTCCATTATATTTTTAAAACAATTTTAAATCCATATTTTATAATTAATACTAATAAGAAAGTGGAAACTCTGAGGTGCTTCTTTTTCAAATTATTGTTTTCGATTCTATTGTAGTTGGTGGGATGTAACAAGAAACAAATAGCCAAGATACTACTCTTCTGAAACTTGCATTCTACTGGGGGAAGACAGCAAAGATCAGCATTACTGTCAGTGCTATGATTAATTTTAAGGAGGGCTCTGTAATACAGAGGCTACTTTATTTTAAATAGTCAGGGAAGGATTCCATGTGAAGAGTACACTTAAGCTAAGAAATGAAAGGAGAAGCAAGCCATTTAACAATGTCATTTGAAGTTCTGAGTAAAGTTGGATATGCTTGAGAAATAAGAAAAGGCAAGTGATCCTACACTGTTTTAATCACAGGAGAGAATTATGGAAGAGGGTAGATGGCCGACTATGGCAAATTCATACAGAGTCCTGGAGGTCAGGAGAAGAAATATAATAAATAAATTATATGACTGCCAAGATTTATTTAAGGCACCCAATTTCCAGATAAATGATGAAGAGAACAAGAAAGGTAAACTAATCCATTGGAAACATTAAAAGTACAATGAGATTTTAAAAAATTTTTGAACTCAAATGTCACTTTTCATTTCCTCTCTCAATGACTTCCAAACTGAACTGTTATCAGGCTAAACCAGTGGCCTGCTGCTGCTGTTTTTTGTTTTTTTTGTTTTTTTTTTTTTTGCTCTTGGAACCAAAGTAAAATGAGAGGAAATTGAAAGGCATAAGCCTAGGAGTAGCAAACCACCATTTTACAATCTTCTAATGTAATAACTGATTTAGGCTAGATCAACACTGCATGCAAAGTAAAAAGTGTTGCAAATAGGGAAAAAAAAAACAAAAAACAAACATGCTTTTCCATTGTGGGTATCTGGGAGTCAGCCGCCCTTGACAGAGAAAGAACTGCCTCTTCCAGACCCAGATGATACTATCACCCCCCTCTTGTCAAAGACAGCTCCATGTTTCATTAGGATCCCTGAATATCATGAGAAACTACACTAAAACATGCTGTATACTCTCCTTTCCTGTGTGCCACTGTTCTTAAAAATATATATTCTTGACAAATTAAACCAGGACACGTTTAATCTTATAGCCAGGTGTGAGTGTTCTGTGTGTGTATTTGATCACTTTCTCCCAAAACAGTTGTATATCTACAGCTTCCCTCAAGTAATACTATGTTACTTTGAAGACAAGGGGGAAAAAAGATAAAGTTGCAATGGGGAGTAGTTATAAAAAGAAAACCATTAATATTACATAGAGGGTTGCAATATTACAAGGTAAGTGAAATGACTAGGGCTTGGTTGCATGTCCAGGAGGATGGGTGGTCCAGGAGTCATGCTCTGTAATCCAGATTTGATCTGGGCCTGGTTGAGGTTTGGTGCCATCTAGTGGCAGTTTTCTGCTACACTCTAAGTATCAGTGGAGATGATTCTGAGTCTTTGAGTGTGAAGCCTGAGAGCTAGAGGGCTTTCCTAAACTTATTTGCACCTCCTCCCTCAGCCTGGAGTAGGCCCTGCATGGGTATGAGGAAGAAAGGATCTTAAAATTACTGCTGCTGTTACTATCTCAGCAGTTAACTCCTGTTGCTTAGTGTTTGGTGCAAACCTCACATAGGGGCAAGGCCTTTTCTCAATTCTCTTGCTCTAGGCATCTGGCTGTAGGTAAACCCAGTGCACTTCAGCTGCTCGCGTGGAATTTTCTCAGCTTCCACTCTATCTCTCACTGCCTTGTGAAGAAGTGGGTCTTGGGAAAAAGTGAGTTTCCTGTCCTCCCCAGCAGCTTTGCTTAGCATTTTTACAAAAGTTTCACCTCTATAAATGTGAACAGGGCATTTTAATATTCTCAGTGCTTAGTGGTATTTATTTGTTGCCTTGTTGTAATAAGTTGTTCACGTGCCTGTTTTTCTAACTAGATTATGAACACTTCTGGGTAGGTGACTGAGTCTTATACGTCATTATAATAGTGCAATGACTAGCCCTGGCTGGGTGGCTCAGTTGGTTAGAGCATCGTCCCAATACACAGAAGTTGTGGGCTAGATTCCAAGTCAGGGCACATACAAGAAGCAACCAGTGAATGCATAAATAAGTGGAACAACAAATCAATGTTTCTATCTCTTTCACTCTCTCTTTCTAAATCAATAAATAAAAATTTTAAAAAATACAATGACTAAAACTTACTGAATATTTGCTATGAAATGGACCTTGTTAGAAGGTCTGCGTGTATGTAATCTCATTTAATATCATCATAAAGCCTATAAAGTAGGCATTATAATTATAATCTTTTAGTGTAGTAAGCAAACTGAGATTGGCCAGGCACAGGATTAGCCTCACCCTCAGTAGGGCCCCATTCTTGGTTTAAAGCTCTACCATTGCCACTTTGAAGCACTTAATTTTATGTTGGAACTTCCAGTGGAGCCTGCGAGCCGTGGAGATAGTCCTGTTGTAGTCAAGCCAGTTTCAGCTCTGGCTCATGGGCCCAATGGGCACAGGGACATTGAGCAATTAATTGGTTTGGTGGCTCAGCACACAGATGCCAGCCTTAGAGAAGTTTGGGGCACTTCGGGTCCCCAGTGTGGCCAGGCAGGACCTGGGTCCAGACTGGCAGCCATGATGAGAAGCAGCAGTGGCAGCAGCCAGGGCCACAGCCACAAGAGGGAAGAGAGGCCACACCACGTGAGCAGCACGGGCTCAGTGTGCAGAGGATGGCTGGGCTGTGCTCGAGAGCCCGCCGCTGTGCCTGGGCAAGAGCGTTAGCCCTCGGACATACTCCGGCCATGTATGAGGTCAGTAAATTATTATAAAGTAAAAGGGTACACACGGACATTTCAATCAAGTTTATCAGGAAGTTATTAGAATTCTTCAGAGTTTAGAATTCCTACTTTTGAAAACTGCTATAATATTGGAAAACAAATATCTACAGCATTAAATATAGAAATTAAATTTAAAGAGCATTACATTGGACAAAAAAGAACATGATTTCCATATGAAGCTTTAGATAAATCAATTATTAGTAGGAGAGACACTTATAAACTTAATTTTCCCTTGTAATTGATGGTATAGTGATAGAATGACTTAACAGGTATTTTGAATTATATACATATACATCATGAATTCACTTTTTTTATGATACATATTTTTTCAATTACAGTTGATATATAATATATTACTTTCAGGTGTACAACCCAGTGATTAGACATTTATATAACTTACAGAGTGATCGCCTTGATAAATCTAGTACTCACCTGACACTGTTCATATTACAATAGTTATTGTAATAATTATTACAATATTAGACCTATTGTAATATTACAATATTAGTGTCCCGATTTTTATCTGCCACACGTGGGTGTGGGACCAGCCCTGTCTGGTCTGCATCTCTGCCTCTCCTCCCAATCGCCATGTGGCTTCTTCGTCATTTCCTTAGTCGTAGGATTTCGGCTCAGCTAGATTCCAGGTGGTTATGACTGATGGTTGTTCTGTGGTTTAGCTGTAATTTTTACGTGGTTGTGGGCAGGTGTGAGTACTGCATCGACCTGTGTTGCCATACTGACCAGAAGCCATGAATCCACTTTTGATTTCTTAAAGTTGTTCCACATGTTACAGGAGATGTCAGAGGAAGCATTAAAACATCATTTTACATTTAAATTAAATTTAAATTCAGAGTTCATTGGAATTAGTTTGTATTAAGAATTGAAGCTTTTTAGAAAAAATTATTCCATAAGAATCATGAGCTCTGGCTGTATAATTATATTTCTAAATAATTTATTAGAACCATATATACATAAAATTTGAATCTTTTCTTAAAAAAAGATTGTCTCTTATCTCTATTTCTTTATTTAATCAGTTATATATTTACATAAATGTCTATTCCTACTTATTTTATACTTTGATTTATATTTTAATACTCCTTTACTTATTTTGTTGCAGAATCACTCCAGTCTGGGCCACGGCGAGCTCCTTCGAACCGCTCCGGTGCTGCTCCGAGATGCCGCCATCCTTCTTCTTCTCTAGCTTTTCTTCACCTCCCGGCACTGCGTGTGCGACATGCCTTCGTGCCAGGCTCAGGCGTTTCTTCTGAGCTCTGACTTCTTTCCTTGGAAGCGCTATCTACTGCCTTTTTAGCCATGATAACTTGTTCTCTCAAAGGTAATTTAAACTAAACAACTTCAAAACCAATTCTCCCCAATTCCTGTCCCTGAAACACTGCTAGAGGTCTGCTTCGTTTCATTCTGTCACAGTAAGTGGCTTAGCAATCTATACCGTGGCCTAAATATAAAAGCTGGGCTTCATCATGGAGCTCCTGCTTCTTTAGGCCACATCTAAAACTAATTTTCTTCATTATCTTTCACTGCAACGTCCTCTTAGCTTGTCACTCTGCCTCACAACTTGCCTTATTTCCATCTCTTTCTGCGTTGCCGCAAAATTATGCTAAACTCTAATAAAAGTTTTCTGATGAGACCCAAAATAATTGGTTATACCTACTCACTATTCCCATCGGGCATCAATTCCCACCTTCCACCCAAGCACCCAGCAGCGTTGTGTTACTGTGTGTTCCCCAGGTGCCTTGTGCTATCTCACCTCAAGTTTTCACCTGCACTGTTCCCTCCCCTAGAAACACTTTCCTATCCATGACTCAGCTAAACAGCATTTACCTTCCAATTTATATTTAAAAATTTGCTTTCATATTTTACCATGACTATAGATTACTACTATAGCCATCCTAAAAGAAAACAATAATTCATGTAAAATTTTAAATGTGTAATTTTGTCTTTCATTTATAGAACAATTTGTGAATGATAAATAATATACATGTTAGAGAAAGAGTCGATAAAGATTTTTAAAGTCATTCTTTATTTTTTTATGATCCTTTTACTATTATGTGCATATTATTTTATTATTAAAGCTATTTATAACAAAGTAACAACCAGCATTGCTTTCAATTTGTTTTTGCATATAAAAAGTATTGCATTCCCTGAGAGAATTCAATAAGTTAGAATATATTTTTTGTTAGAGATAATAGTGATGATCATTTCTGGAAATTGACAGGCAATCCTCTGAATAACACCCCAAGTATCATATATTATCTGCATAGTTAGAAATCATCTTGAGCACTCTTCATGAGCATGTATAATCTCGTGTTTTAAAAATTAGAAAAAGACTCCCATATTCTCTTTAGAAGTTTGTTAGAGTACATCGATGGGTCAGGCGCATGGTCATTACTGTGCTGAACTTTTGTCTTAGTTGGAGTTTAAGGTAAATACATAAAAATATATTTATTCTGCCCAGCTGGTATAGCTCAGTGGATTGAGTACGGGTTGGGAACCAGAGGGTCCCGGTTCGATTCCCAGTTGGGGCACATGCCTGGGTTGCGGGCCAGGTCCCCAATGAGGACCATGTGAGAGGCAACCATACATTGCTCTTTCTCCCTCCCTTCTCCTCTCTCTGAAAATAAATAAAATCTTAAAAAATATATATATATATATATATTCTGAGGTGGAAAAAAATATATGTATACCACCTATCACTTTTAACCTAGAAAGTGTGTTCTAGCCATCAAAGTTGAAACCATAATGAACTATGTAGTACAGTTTGATGGTAAGCAAAGATTTGGCTAACAATAATAATTTCTGTATCTAACTTCTATAATACCCAAGATTCTTTCCATTATCATAATCCTTTCTTAAGAAGAAAACACGTGCTTTATAAATATGATGAAGGCCTAATGTTTCTATTGAAAGATAACTTACTAGCTAAGAGGAAAGAGTAGTGATCTTATGGCCAACCAGCAATAAACAAAGTCCTGAGTTAGGAGCATGGGGCGTGACATTTCTGTGTATGCGTGAATGAATGAATGAATGTGTGTGTGTGTGTGTGAGAGAGAGAGAGAAAGTGCGTGTGCATGTGCATAAGCTCCCAAAATGAGAGGGTGACAGCAGATGGAAGGGTCGGCTAACCAACCCACCAGGTTTAAAATGGTTTCTGTCAATAAAAAACTTATGAACATAGCTTTTTATCATCAAAATGTCAATATGAAACAACTAATGACCCGTATAAAAAATTAATCATCTAAAAATATATACACCATGCGTCAATTCACTTTTTAGGAGCTAGAACTATGAAAAGACGTATCCACTTCTCAAACAAATTACAATACAGTTGAGGACATAAGAAAAACATATTTAAACTGACAGAAAGTAACACAATATGCAATGTAAATAAGTGCAAATCAAATGTGATGGCTGTAAGAGCTAGGGGAAGTGGGTAGAAACATATTTCTAAGCTATTGTTCAAAAAATATTCACCGTGATCTTGCACTCTGCGTGTGTCTTGAAGGGTAAGTAAAGGGAAGACAGGATCTGAGAGGAAATAAGAAGATATTTTATATGAAAGCAAAAGCATATGAGAAGGTATAGAAAGAGAAGTTCAAACATGGCAGGGTTGTATGGTCACACAGCTTAATCTGAAACAGGTGTTTTTGTAAAGCCTGTTGAGGCCAAAGCAAAGTTACATTAACATTTATGTAACTTGGCCCTGGCTGGTGGCTTAGTTGATTAAAGCATCAAATTGATACACCGAGGCTGTAGGCCCCGGTGAGGGCACATAACAAGGAGCAACGAATGAATGCATAAATAAGCAGAATGAATTGATGTTTCTCTCCCCGCCTTCTTTCTCTCTTCCTTTTCTTCTCTCTCAAATCAATTTTTAAGAAAAAGATTTGTGTAACTTGCACATTTTAACATATTCTAAAGACATTGCTAACTCACTTTGGATCCTAGTCTCAAACTGTTCTAATAATAAATTCTAAGTGATCATTTAATGCAGTTAAACTTAACATTCTGTATTTGCAAAATGACAATATTTTTTTTTTCTGCTAGTCTTCCTAAGTAACTTGTAGGAGTTATATAAGACTACACAGAAAATGTTTTCCCTTGGCCAATGTGAATCAATTAGTTACAGCATCATCCCCTAAACCAGAAGGGCTCAGGTTTGATTCCCAGTCAGGGCACACTCGGGTTTGGTCCCTGGTTGGGGTGCATACAATAAGCAAGCCTAGTTTCTTTTCACATTGCTGTTTTTCTCCCTTCCTTCCTCTCTCTCTAAAATCAATAAGCATGTCCGTGGGCAAGGATTAAAAAAGTGTTCTGTATGTCATAATTATAATTTGAGTATTAATATTAAAAAGGTAAGCTATTACTTATTAATTCTAACTTGTATTTTCATATACACATATTTATTCTTTTAAATAGAGAAGTATAAATAAGGTACAAAGATACAATTAAAAAGTAACAGAACTTTTTGTGAAAGTGCAAGTGAAATAGTCAGTGTTTCTGCCTTCTTATTCCTTGCTCACAAGAGGTTGTCAATCTCCAATTCTAGAACTCATTTCGCTGCATCCTACAAAAATGCTTTTGCAAGTGGTCCTTAATAATAAAAGTTAAATTATGTTCAGTTAAAATCCCTGTTGATCATGGGTAAAAGCATGTTTGATATTAATATGCATTTAATTAGTATTTTAACATAATGATGTCCATTATCCACTGCATTTTAGTTTTTTGAAAGGCAGAGACTTTACTTGAGAATTTAAATTTGTGATATCAACTTCTATTTCATTTTGGTCTGCTAAAAGAGTCTGGTTACTGTTTTTCGGACTACAAGATGCACCGGACCATAAGATGCACCTAGGTTTTAGAGGAGGAAAATAGAAAAAAATTTGAAGCAATGCGGTAAAATATTTAATAACATAAATAACATAATATTTCACCAATGTATATGTAAACAGCCAGGTTAGCTACATTCGGACTATAAGACGCACCCCCATTTTCCTCCCAAATTTGAAGGGAAGGCAGTGTGTCTTGTAGTCCGAAAAATACAGTATGCCATTTCAACTACACACTCTCTCTTTTATCTCAAAAAGAACAATTTATCCAGAATGAGTTTGTCTTAGCAGTTTAGCAGAGTTCTTCACATTAATGAATTAGAATTCTCTCTCATGTTAGCTAATTTCTCTTATCTTAGTGTAAACTTTACTGCCATTCAAGTATTCTAATTGCTCAAAAAGATGCATATTTTTCTTGTCTGATTCAGAGCAGAATAATCAATCTTTGTGATACAAAAAATAGTCTATTTTACCATATACAACTTAAATTTTCTCTGAAGTGAGCTGAGACAATTGTTTCTTGGAAACAGAGCTTTTGAGAATTGCTTTCTCCAACCTCCAATCATTTTCTTTATTCTTTTGCATAGTAATTATTTTAAAATTTTGTTCCTCTTTTATTTTTATTGCTCTTTCATTCCTGGTACATATATTCTCTAGCCTTATCCACTTGAAGGTTAACTTTTATGCAGAAAAGAAATGAAATTCTCAAAAGTAATTGTAGTAAGCCAAAGGCACATATCAAAATTCCATATGGCAGAATTCACTGTATCTTAATCTAGCCTGAAATAGTTGTATCTTAGATTCACTAACTAATTTCATCTAATTTACCTACCAAATATGCCTCATAAATATTCCATATTTCCTTATCATTGATTTGATAATTATGCTAATTAATAAATGAGGCAGCGTATGTAAGTAAACACTTTATGGGCACTATTACAATTTAGGACCTTTTATATTAAGCAGTGATACTCAGCCAGGAACAATTTTGCTTTCTAGGGGACATTTGGCAATGCCTGGACACATTTTTTATAGTCACCACTGAGGAGGTGCTTCTGGAATCTAATGAATAGAGAGACTCAAAGGATGCTGCTTAACAGACTGCAATGCATTGGAGAGTCCCCCAAACAAGGAATTATCCAGTCTAAAATGTTCATTTTAATGTCAAAATTGAAAAACCTTGATGTAGAGGGAATTTATGATTCTCATAATTCATCAAATTGCTGTTATTTTCCTTGATGGAGAAGTCTCACATTTGATTTTTAGTTCCAATAGCTACTTTATGCATCAACCCAAATTGATGCGTGCTGTTCTCCACTTAGTCACATCATGCACTCTATGAAATATATGCAAGAAGAAAGCTGCTGACTACCTGATGGAATGGACCACCCTAAAGTGCCTAAAGAGAGAGAGGATGGGGAGCACTTATGGGCATCATATCTCCAAAAATGATGGCTATTATCACATTATAAATTATTCTTGTGGGCAGAAAGGTGAGATGAGTGTACCCCATAGAATTTACACATAATGTAGTACTTATCATCCAACACATTCTGCTTCCACTTTAATGGCAAAAATGGAAGGATGGTTATTTTCCTCTTACTCTGTTTAAATATATTTTCTTGTTTCTGTTGCAAATCTCGCCATAACCTGAACTGACATATTAACCCAAGAGAATGTAATCATTACAGACACTTCATCATGCTTATGTCTCAAACTTACCATACCTGTTTCTTAGCCATTTCTCATATTATGCTTGTTTAAATCAGCATAGTAGTTAAAAAAGTTACTTCGGGAAACTAACAAAGCTGACACATGAATGATATCTTTATCGTTTACTTATAACAGCAACAATTTGGGAAATTACATAACATAAAACCTTCAGTTTCTTATTAATAATATAGCAATGATAATAATAGTAATAGCAATAATAATAGAATGCTATGGGTTTTGTAAAGATTAATTAAAGAGGCACACAAAGTTACCAGTAAAATGCCTAACACATGATATTTGTTTGGCAAATTTAACTATAATAATTTCCAAAATGCTGTGTCAGACAACCAATTCAGTAACCCATATCTCTTTTCTGCTATATCCAAAAACCTGCTCATTCTCTTTACCTGGAAGCTAAAAGCTCACCAGACTCCGTATGTCAAATCCAAACCCTTTCCTTCTCAAACCTACTTCTCTTCCTGCTACATTTCCTGTGCAGTGAAAATGTCCATAGAATCTGTTCCCAACAGAAATCCAGGTGTCATGTCTACCTCTACCTTCACAATACTCTCCATATCTAGTAAATGAATCACTAAGGGCTTTCTAATCTATCTCTTTAATGGCCATAGAAGCGGATCCATTCCTCTCTATTTCCCCTGTCACTCCTTTATTTTAGGCCATCATCATCTCTCTAATGGAAAGTGATAGCAACAATCCTTTAAGTCATATCTGCACAGAAACCAGAGTGGTTTTTCAAAAATGAAGATTAGATCATGTGTTTTCCCTGCTCAAAGGCTTTCAGTGGCTCCCCATTTCTCTTAAATTGACATTAAAAACAAATAACCTAAGTTACAAATTGGTCTAAATTAAAATTTCAGAAGCACCAAAAATTTTATGTTCTTTCTCGTAAGAATTTAAAATAAATAGATACAAAATGAAGTGAAATAAAATGCTAGGAAATATAATTATATTTATTTTATTCTTAAAATTTAATTCTTAATAGCTTTCCTTCAAAGGTGGTCTCTCTCTACCCCTCGCTCTGGAACTGTCTCTTCTGGTGGGTTCAATAAGCACATGTTCCATACGGCTGCCTACCAGGTCACTAAGCACCAGAGCCATTCTTAAGACTCTAGCTTTACCTTCCAGACCTTTCCTTAACTACTTCCTTCGTACTCTTTAGGATATGTGTCCAGACCTTTTAGATTGCAATTCTCTACCTTTTCCATGGGCGTTCATACTTACTGTTTGCTCTGATTCAAACACTGTGTTTTCTCCCTCTTTTGTTAGCTTATTTTTGCTCTACTCTCAAGGTACAGCTTAGTATAATGTCTTTAGAAAAGCTGCCTCAATTCTTTCCTCTTTCAAATACTGAGTTAGGGTCAAACCTATACAAATTCATGGTACTTGTATAGCCCTCCTTACCCAACACTTACTACTGGACTCTACTGCTTGCTAGTAACCATGTTCTCTTCTGTCCATCTCAGGGAACAGCAGAGTTCTGTTGTTCTGAGATGGTAAGAATGGCTACTACCTATTTTCATATGGCTAACAAGCTTAGAATGTTTCTTAATCTTTTTAAATAGTTGAAAAAATCAAAATAAAATTTTTATTTCAGGATATACGGACATTTTGTGCAATACATATTTCAAGGTCTTTAAATAAATACTTTACTGCATACATCCTCTTCCATTTTTCATATATTTTCTATTAAGCTTTTATATTCAAACTGTGGAGTAGTTGCAACAAAAATAATATGGCTAATAAAACCTAAAATATTTATTATCTTGTGCTTTATAAAAAGATTTGCCAAATGCTGATCTATCTTATTAGATGTCAAATTCTTTAAGGGAAGAAGTACATTTTCTCAATTGCATTTCCAATATCTGTTGCTCAGTGTAAGTTTGTTAGCTGATAAGTGAGTTCATGAAAAAATAATGAATGAGGTGGTAATGAATAAATATAATGAAGATGAAAATTAATTTTTTTAGTTGAAAGCAAAATAAATCAACTATGGCTAAATTCAGCAAAAAAGTAAATTATTGGAAGAAAATAAATGATATAAAATAAAAGAAAAAGTTAAAGGACTAGGCTTAGGAAAGGATAAGAACTAGAATGGCGCCTGAGATCTTGGTAGCAGGAACCACCAAATAATCTCAGTGAAACAAAATGGCTGATTTTGCATCTACATTTAGCTCAAACTTTATATTTCCAAGAGACAGAATCTGACCACACCTTGACTACAAAACGTGATCATGGTCTGGTCATGTCATTCAGATATACAATATTGGAGAAGATATTTCCAACATTGCATGTAAAGGAAAATCGGTGTCCCTTTACTAGAATCAGGAGTAGTGTTAATAGTAGATAAAAAACAAAATTGCAGGATGACCCTACAATAGAAAAAATAGGAGTTAGATTATTTTTTAATTTATTTTTTAAATTTTTATTAAATTTATTTGGATAACATTGGTACATAAGATTATATAGGCTTTAAGTGTACAATTCTATAATATATTATCAGTATGTTGCTTTGTGTGTTTACCACCCAAAGTCAAGTCTCCTTCCATCACCATATATTTGACACCCCTTTACTTTCTTCTACTTCCTTCCAACCTCTTTTCCCACACACTGTTTTCTGGGTCAATGAGTTTTTGTTTGTTTATCTTATTTGTTTATTTATTGCTTTCTGTTTTTTACCACACATATGAGTGAAATAATATGGTTCTTGACTTTTTCTGTTTGACTTTTTTCATTCACTTAGCATAATGTTCTCAAGATCCATTCATGTTGTCACAAATGACAATATTTCATCTTTTTTTATGGCTGACTAGTATTTCATTATATATATGTACCATGTCTTCACTGAATATAGGAGTAAATAGTTCTTTATGAGTAAATGTTTTCTAAACTTGGGGGTAAATATCCAGAAGAGAAATTTTGGGGTCATATGGTAACTCTATTCCTATTTTCTTAAGGAAACTCCATATTATTTTCTATAGTGCCTATAACCGGTTTATATCCCCACTAGCAGTGTGCATGAAG
The DNA here is from genome assembly GCA_004026765.1 of Micronycteris hirsuta. NCBI lineage: Eukaryota > Metazoa > Chordata > Mammalia > Chiroptera > Phyllostomidae > Micronycteris > Micronycteris hirsuta. Next base: position 67,924 of record PVJI01001618.1, on the reverse strand, counting down.
ATTCCATTTTCTCCACATCTTCTCTGACACTTGTTATTTCTTGCTGGATTCATATCTTCTTGAGTGGAAATATCTGGAAATTAGACCACAGCTGCCTGTTCTAAGACATCTGTCTTCTACCATATTGACAAATATTTTAGTCATTATTGTCTTAACTCTTATGAATTTACTAGCTTAGTTTCAAAATTATTGTCAAAAGTAAAACTATAAGTGGAATTATTCATATCATATGCTGAGTATAATGTGCCCACCTATAGTTTGATAACAGAAGAAAACCATTATTCTATTCATCAGAGCTCTCACAGTAACTAAAAAAGTCAAAGGCTAGATCTTAATACAGATTTTTCAAATCCCCAATGTGTTTGTGATAAAGAGGCTACTGTGTCATATTAATAGCATAATGATAAATGAAATGTCTCTAATAGTGAGTAAAAATAGAAAGGAAAACATGATCTTACTTATAAGGTGAATCTAGTGAACAAAATGAACTAACGAGAAAAACATAACCAGAGGCATAGAACCAAGGAACAGACTGACAGCTGGGAGAGGGGAGGGGGAAGGCAGATACCGACTGAAAGAAAAGTGAAATGATTAGTCAAAGAACATATATGAAGGACCCATGAACACGGACAACAGTGAAGGGACTGATTATGGAAGTGGGGGACAGGCTGGGTGGAGGGGGGTGAAGGGGAAGTAATAGCATATATAATAACATATTTAAAAAAGAAATGGGCATTAATAATCCCAGTATTCCTTAGCTTCTAGTATTTGTCTTTTCATTCATTCAGTGAGTACTGCCTATTCTCTAGGCTAAGTGTGATTCATCACATTGAGTGACTGTCTTATAAGCTGAGGTATGTTAAGCTTGAACTTCCTGAAAAATCTGTATGCCTTTCTGAAAGACACTAGGCTGCCAGCATTTTGAGATCATGTAGAGCAACACCATGGTTATCTGACTCTCTCTCCCATTGGGTATTACAGTACATATTTGAATATTTTAGATTTTGTGTTTTCAATTTACATGTGCTAAGTTCTTTGATTGTATGTACACTTTCAAAAATTCCTAAAGAATTCATACAGGCTCCAGCTGCAGTTGCTTCCATAATTATTGATGTTTTCCAAATAAATCGCCCTAAATTTTGTACTCTCTTTTCACAATGACTTCACAAGAATATCTCATATGCAAAAGTTCATCTCCCTTACAAAAAACAGCCATGTAAAATACTTTTGTAAGAATAAAGCATTGTTTTTAGTCTTTCTAGCTACTCAAAGCACGTCTACACACAACATACACACCCAACATAGTATATAATGATTTTTGCTCTCTGAGAAGGAAAATAATCAATTTAACTTTATATGACCATTTAGCCTAGGTAAAGAAAACTATCTTTATAAGGCATAACATTTTACCACATGTAGATTGTACATGTACGATTTAGCTGATAAAAGAAAAGAAATAGATCATTTCATTGTTACTGTGACTATTTCTATATAATAGATTCACTATCCGCTTCAGCTTATAGCTAAACTTTCTTGCTTCCAATTAGCTTATAGTTTAAATTATATAAGTTGCTAAACATTTACTGAACATTTAAAGCAAAATGGCATCCTTACTAGCAAAAAATCTATTATAACCTTGTACATAGGTTAAAATATACTTAAGACAAATGATACAAAATTATGTTGTCTCCTAATGTCTTCCCTGTCTATGTTGACTTTTCTGGTTGCATGTTTTTATTAGCATCAGCCAATAAAAGATTAATAATGAGACCTAGTACCATTTGTAGATTTTTATTCAAAGAAATAATATTTTCTTCCTGATTATAAACATCATATACTTCTAAAAATATTCTTAGGGGCCATTTCTTTTTCTTTAAGTATAATTATAGTTTTACTCAATCATTTTGGTTGACTTAAATTTTATGATACAGCCCTGGCTGGTGTAGCTCAGTGGATTGAGAGTGGGCTGGGAACCAAAGGGTCCTGGTTCGATTCCCAGTCAGGGCACATGCCTGGGTTGCAGGCCAGGTCCCCAGTGAGGGCCATGTGAGAGGCAACCATACATTGCTGTTTCTCTCCCTCTCTTTCTCCCTCCCTTCCCCTCTCTCTAAAAATAAATAAATAAAATCTTTAAAAAAAAAATTGTGATACAGCAGCATCTTATTTTGATGAGTTTTTTTCCTGAATCTTATGTTAAAATAATCCCTGTATAACCTTGTTATTTTATGCACCAGGTGAATTGTTAAATTTATTTCTGATTTATTATGACTATTTTCTTGATATTTTTATATGACTCCAACATAAGTTATATATCCTACAAAGCCCAAAGTGAAAAATTGTCATCATACTCTTTCTTTAAATATTTTACAAAATTGTAAGTGCAGATTAAGAGATATGTTATTATTATGGAACTTTGTTTATTTTGGGCCTTAATAATAATTTAAATTCCATAAAAACAAATATTAAAAATTTGTTCTTATGAAACTCTATTAGTAGCTTATAATTTTTGTTTCATTGTCATTAACAAAAGGGCTTTTTAAAAATTAAAAGAAACCCTAGCTAGGTAACTCGGTTGGTTAGAACATCACCCCCATATGCCAAGATTACAGGTTCAATCTCCCATCAGGGTGTGTTCAAGAACTAACCAATGAATGCATAAATAATTGAAAAAACAAATAAATGTCTCTCTCTCCTTCGGTCTGTGTCTCTCAAATCCATTTTCAAAATTAAAAATTAAAAGAAAATAACAATGTCTCAAGTTATATAATGTGTTTATTTGTACTCACTAATGTAAATCATTTTCCTTCTGGTTGAATACTTCATGTAAAACTATTCTATAATAGATACTGTTTTATGGTATACAAGGACAGTGGTTACTATAGTACAGCAGTACTAGCCTTGAGGTATGTTAAGATTAAATTTTCTCAGCTATTTCCAAGACTACTGGGAAACCTCAATTAATACAAATTATTCACATCGTATCCCAAAGCATGCTTTCATTTTAACTCTTAGAGATTATACGATTACACATTTCATCACGGAAAATGTATTTATGATTTCTTCTCAAATATAGGACTAGAAAAGTCAAGCAGATATAAACGTAAAAGTACATATTTTAGTCGTCTTTCAGTTGTATCACAAACAAGAATAATAGTAATGGGAAATAATCTACTCTACTTGGAACTCTGTTGTCTTATTTTTTAAAAAATCAGGAAATTAAACCAGGTAATTCTGGTCACTTTAAGTTTTAAAAATATTTAGTTTCCAGATCTTGTCACATAAAAATAAGGAAAAGAGAAAACAGCTATGTTTCTTAAAACTTTTTGTTACAGACTATTTGGAATATTTTGAAGTGATAATATATCCTTTCATATAACTGATTTCTTTGTAAGAACAACAATAAGTTATTATAAGATAGCATTGTGCTATGTTATACCTTGGGATGGTCAATACTGAAGAAATCCTAATGACTCCAAGTTAAAGGAAAGACAAGACATACGAAAAGCACAGCCAATTACTAATAGTTTATAGGTAATGAAGTGTTCAAAAAACTTATAATAAAGATGTTTCTAAAATCTTTTTTTAAAAAAAGCTTATGAATCACGTTCTCTCAAATAGCTTTTTCACATTACACATGTAAAGGAAACACTTTTATGGCTTTGATATTGATTGGTAATACAATAAAATGCATATCCACATCTTTAAAGTAATAAAATTAGGTTGTTAAAAGAGGACATAATATCTTAGGGATCAATAATGTGGGATTTAGAAAATACTGTGAGAAAATAATATCATGTAAATATGCTTGTGTACTTTGTTCATGCCTGACTTACTATTTGGTATTAAAAAAATAAATACATTGACTACAAGGTTGAACTTGTGTGTTGTTAGACATTAGGAGTCTTAGTAATTGTATACACCTACTTTCAACCAAGCCCTGCCATGTCAGCTCCCAAAGAGAAACTTTGGAGCAAGCACTTCAGAAGCTAACTGTTGGCGGTTGCATCTTAAGTGCAATGCATGCAATGAGGGGGCGATAGCATTAATGTGTTCCGATGGTTATAAGCATGTTTCCCGAAGGTGAAGTTTAGGTTAAAATACCACATCTGCTACTTTCTCTCTGATTGTCATAAAGCTATTTGTTCTTTGTCACTATATTCTCATTAGTAAAAACTGGAATGAAATACATATTTCAAAAAATTTTTATGAAGATAAATATAATATATGTGAAATAATTTAAACAGTACTTGGCATATAACTATGACTACATATTTATTAGTTCTTATAACATGTACATATGAGGGAGCTACAGAAGCAATGGGAGAAACCATCAGATGCTGTTCCCACAAATCCTAACACCAAGACCTGGTTTGCATGAGGCGTCCTTGATGCCTTAAAAAATATTAGCTTTTGAGCATAAACTCAGCAACATAGAGGCCATTCTCTGTGATTGATTGCACGATTCCCCTTTTTATACTATGGATATGAGAGGGTTATGAAACTCTATAATGATAATTCTTATTTATAAATGGGAAAATTTTGTTAGTACCATTTTAATAATTCCTTCATTTGAAAAAATTAAGTAGGTTACTAGTGTTCATTCACACTTGACAAGAAATGCTTATATACCAACTATTGTTACATATTTTATTATATTATGGTAATATACTCACAACACCACACACCTCAGTAATAGCTATAATAATAATAATAATAATAATAATAATAATAATAATAATAATAGAAGAGAAAGTTGTTTTCCCTAATGTGGAAGTTGGCTAATAACATAAAAGTTGACATGGATAAGAAAGCCTTGGTGACATCAATCCAGAATATAAAAGTGACTCAAGAATTGTTCCCCCAATTGACTTTCTTATTCATTAATGGCTGGCAAGGCTTAAATCATTAAAGTCTGATAATTCACTACATAATATTTACCAATCTTAACATAACTTGTAATACACAAAAGCTATTGAGAAGTATAAATAGTAAGACTAATAAGAAAGCATTATAACAGAAACACCTGAAAAGGTACACCTCAGTAATTCATTAACTGAAATTATTTTTCATTTCTTCTTAGAGATTCTTATATCTTGCTTATTTCATTGAGGACAGTTATTAATATAATCCAAAAATTAAGAATAAATTTAATTGGCCCTAGCTGGTGTAGCTCAGTGGATTGAGTGCTGGCTGTGAACCAAAGGGACGCCGGTTCGATTCCCAGTCAGGGCACATGCCTGGGTCGCAGGCCAGGTCCCCAGTGGGGACCACATGAGAAGCAACCATACATTGATGTTTCTCCCCATCTCTTTCTCCCTCCATTCCTTTCTGTCTAAAAATAAATAAATAAAATCTTAAAAAAAAAAAAAGAACAAAGTTAATTGTACAAATGAAGCTATTTTTGACAATGTTGGTCAGATGTGCCTATGCAAAGGAAAATTATTGGTTTAACATTTAATTATATATTAAAGGAAAGATAATATTTAATTTATTGCCCACAAATAACTTTATAGAATCAACTATGATTGAGTGTATCCCTCTCCCCCACCCCTGGTCCTGCATCCCACTTTAGATAATAAACACTGCTAGTTTTATCAGATAAGCAAACACAATTTCAATTGAATTGAACTAATTATTAATAAGGTCAATGCATTTTAACTTCATATAAGCTGTTAAAAAAATACTCTACTGACAATTAACTTCAAGTGGAGTCCTGTGCTGAACGTTGTTTACAACAGTCATAGAAATGACAAGAAATCTGGGGGCCGTGAAGGAAATCTCAACAGTGACCTCCCCGCAGGCATCTGCATCGCCCATCTCTTACCTGCCACTCCCACTCAATTCGTTCTATATAGTCGGTTCAGCATATTATATTACTACTTTAAAACCTCATTTTTATTATGGCATTCTCATTACTGGAATTATAAACGAACTCTTGTATACAAATATAGATGATGGTATTTAAAAAAATAAGCAAACAAACAAACGAAGTGTATCTACAACCTAGCTGTTCTGAGTGCTAGGGAGAAGCAAAGCAGACTAAAACACTGGCCATGTTTGTGGGTTGCTTACAGAATATATTCATCAGAGAAGTCTTCCATGCAATTTCTATCTTACAATAATCACTTTTTTATTGCATAATATTTTGGAGCTTTCAATCTAGTAAAGTTTGTGTACTACCCAAATATGTAAGACAGTACTTTAGTTGTTTCATATATGTCAAGCCTATTTCTCTCAAACTCATTGTAAACTAACTAAAAATAAAATTTGTCCTTAGCCCTGGCTGGTGTGGCTCAGTGGGTTGAGCACTAGCCTGCGAATCAAAGGGTCGCTGGTTTGATTCCCAATCAGGGCACCTGCCTGGGTTGTGGGCCAGGTCCCCAGTGGGGGGCACTTGAGAGGCAACCACACGCTGATGTTTCTCTCCCTCTTACCCTCCCTTCCCCTCTTTAAAAATAAATAAAGCCTTTAAAACAAAAATTTGTCTTTAACGTCTCCCACAAGGCCTAACACAGGTTGGACTCAACTGATGTTTAATAATTTTGCCTTGATTTTTATGAGCTAAAACTTCATTGTGAAAGAAAAAAAAAGATGCAATTACATTAAATATTCTCTTGATACACTGAAAATTGAAGACAATTATTTTTCATTTATTTGGTAAATTTATGTAGTGTTATAATTACTATGTAGCAGCATTGAAAATAAAATAATGTAACTTTGTAAGCACTATCTGTCATTACAAACAATATGTAACACAAAAACTTTTTGATATCTTTCAGGATTGAAACAGGAAAGAGTAATTTTTTTTAAATTTTGTGTTCGTTTTTATTTTTTTTCCAGAATTTCTACTGTAAGAAGATAAAATTTCCTCCAAATTTCATACTTTTCAGTGTCTACATTACTACATGTTTGTCTATGACTACAAAAAATAAGTTATCAATACTCCTTCTTGACTGCTAACAAGTTCAGAACTCCCCACTTTTGGTTGTAACAGTGATATTTGATGGAAGTATAATGTGTTATGATTAACATAGTGCTTTTCACTTTGAATGAGTATTTTGTCTTATTAATTGTCACAGCCCTTATTCCGATTCACAGGATAAACTGGTCCTTGAGAAGGACGGGTTGAGTGGCTCATTGTATAATTAGATTACATCATCTCACTTATTCCTCACACTAACAAAATCCCCCCTTATTTTGGAGAAGAATACAATGCAAGCTTTGAGGAGGCTTAGACAGGAACACAAGGGAAGCAGTTGACCAAGCTGTTACCGTTCTTGGTCTTCTGATTCTAAACATCCTGTCCAAACAACTGCTGCCTTCCTGTCTTCTGTATAAGCTCATAAAAGAGGTAAAACGTGACATAGTGAATAAAAAAAAAAAAAAAAAAACCTGTATTTGTAGTGTTCTTTTGAAAGCTAAGGTTTGATTTCTGACCTGGGTTTAATGTGATACAGTAAATCCATGGGAATGATACTTATTAATGGTCAGGGATATCAGGAGATTCACAGTGAGAAAAAACAAAAATGGCAGAAATGCTTGATTACAGGGCGTCCTTCTAAATGGGTTTCTGAAAATTAGTGGGAGCAGGCAAGTGGAACAAGGGGAGATAAACTTTTAACTGCACAGCATGTAAAATGAGCAGCGTGCTCCTTAGCCACCCGGAAGCGTAATTATACCTGCAGGCCTCCCAGCAGCCTGCAGGAAATACGGCACCCCACATTGCCAGCTTGGGACCACAAATTTGAATCTTTTTCTACTACAGAAGTGAATCCCTGTTGCTTTTCAAACATTAAAAGCTTCTCTGTTTCTTTGTAACAGTATGTTTTAGCTTGGAAAACATTAAATGAACTGCTGTGAATCAGGAAGTGAACTTTAGTTGCGAAGGTTTGTTTGCAATGGTGAGAGCGGAGGTGATTTCATAGCATCGTGTCTTGTTGAAGAGCTTATGGAGTGAGTGCTGTAAAGCATATTTCAGCAGAAGTGAAGTCAGCATGAGACCTGTTTTCCAAACGACATAATGTGCTTTCCAGGTGCTAAAACCACCATTGAACCAAAGTAGGAAAAGGTAGGAAACAATGAGTTGAAGTGGCAACAATAGGAGGCCACAGAAGCTGGGGTGTGAGTGCTTCTTTAAAAGGGCTGCTTTGAAATCTCCACAGTGTGTGAAGACCAAATAGAGGAGAAGCAGGCATTCCTGTTAAATCAAGTACAGGGAGGTCAAAGCCTTACTAGAGAAATCTGATGTGTTTTTTCTTACATGTGCCCCAAACTTCCCAAACATAGAATTTTATCTTGTAAAATCTTCACATCATGCCTCAATACCCCATAGAAAGTCATTGTTAATTGTTATTGAAGGAGTTTTACTACCAGGCCTGTTTATTTTTTCTTTTTAAATGTGTTTTTTAAATGTGTTTAATTTATGATTAAATGATAAGGATAATAGCTCTACCTGCAATTCGCACCTGAATTAATTGTGAGATGATTTATTTTATTCATACAACTGGTGCTCAGATTCATCTGTTGCTACAAGTAATAGAGAGGCTGTAAGAAGGATGTAACATTTTATTTGACACGTACTTTGTTCTTTGTATTGTCTGCAATTTAGTTCTCTGTCATATGCTTGGAAAAGACCTCTAGACATTAGATCATCTGTTCTAATTGAGTCGGGACAGATTTTTACGACGGAGATTATAAGGCATCTGTCAACAATTTCCCGGACAGGAGACCTACAAGTCTCATCTAGAAGCCTGCTATGGTGCCAGGGACTCTAATCCCACATCAACATGTCCAGCATTTCGTCCACTGATCCATACTCCAGGAATGTTTCATCAATAGTAATAACTGTGATCATCAGCAACCGAAATCCCATCAGCTAAAATTTAAACTCATCTCCAGATGGCTGGCAGTTAAACAGCATCCTTGGTATAATAATCCCTTATATGTTTAAGACTTTTATTTGTCCTTGGCAAGGATATCATATAATGTAATGCGCTACTCTGGGTGCAAAGATGATCCCGATTGTCAAACAGCAATATAACTTGCATTAGAGCTGCTTTACTCTTAATGATTGTGGATGTGCTCTCATCCATTCATAACCTCTCACTCCATCTGTGCTGTGACCAGCGGCGTGAAGTTTAGAGATAACTAGCTGAGGTTGAAGTACACTCTTTCTCACTGGAAATGACTGTGTCTTAATTAGCATGGTGGTCATTCAAATCTACCTAAGTTTGGAGACATATAGCTTTAGAAGCAGAGTCTCAACCTTGTATTATTAGCAGATGTTGTTAACCATTAAGACAGGCACGTAGGCAGCAAAATGTGGCATAAAGAGAACTAAACCAATGGCTCAAAGCTCTGTAGCTTCTGCTCCTGACTAATTATGTGACAATGTCATCTGTAGCCCATCGCAGAGAATTAAGCGGCATAGATATGATACTGTGTGAGAAGGGGCTACGTATCTTAAGCATGCCCACACTGAGCTCCAGAACTGAAACTCCAATAATCAGGATGTTTTCACCCAGTGCATCCATGTGCCTAAATAATTTGATATCTACAGCCTTTTATTATGTTTTGTTATATAGAGGTGTGTAAAGGTAACTAGTGTTTTGTGAGAGTGACTGAATCTGGGAACTAAGATGCACACACAGGAACGACCCTGCAGAGGATACAAGATCTATGGAGACTATTGAGGGACCGTCAATCTCATTTTCACCAGATTAAAAAAATAAAACAACTATTGATAGCTCCTTTTGAGAACTCTCCTTTTTTTCTTATTAATGAATATGAAATAATTCCTTTCAGAGGTCCCACATTATCTTACCCCAAACTCTCATGGTTGGGAAAGCCATGTGTTATTTCAGGGCTCTTTTTGTTAATCACAGGAAGTTTTTACGAATTATCTCATGCAGAGTCTTTGCTTCATAATTCTTATTAGTTGATTTCTATAGGGAGATTTTGCCTTCCTCTAACATACCCTTGCTCATTACTGTAATGGAATAAATTCTGTACTGGATCATTGCCTCTCTTTTTAAACAATCCACATGGATTTAAATCAGTCTCTTTTAGAGTCTTTTCCTTTCAGTCACATGAAGTGAAATCTGTTTCCTGCTGGGACTGCCTGATACGCAATGTAACCAATTACAACATAGATAGCACAGATATGTCCTTACTAATCACAAATTTCTTGTCAAAATGGTGGATAATTTTTGCTAATGTTAAAGAATCAGGCACAGTCAGGATTTTTTTTTAAGATTTTATTTATTTATTTATTTTTAGAGAGAGGGGAAAAGAGGGAGAAACAGAGGGAGAGAAACAGCAATGTATGGGGTTGCCTTTCACATGGCCTCACTGGGGACTTGGCCTGCAACCCAGGCATGTACCCTGACTGGGAATCGAACCGGGACTCTTTGGTTCCCAGCCCTCGCTCAATCCACTGAGCTACACCGGCCAGGGTCGGTCAGGATTTTTATTATGCTCCATACTGACTGCTTTTGTGATCCTTGAATAGAACAATGGTTTTAGGTACTTGGCTGCAACTCTAAGATTCCATATCATTTGCTCAATATAATATATGACATATTTTACATATAGAAAAGTTCTCTACTTTGGTTATATTTCATTCTGTGCATTTATTTTGGATTCTCTTTCCTAAATTCTCTTTTAATTATCTTTTTTTGGGGTGGAGGGAGGAATGGGGAGAGTATAGTTTTTTTCTTTAATGTTCCATTTGGCTGCCCGCCTTTTGCTTTGCAAATTCAACTCTTTCTTTTACCAAAGAAATGACACATACCCCAACATTTTTAGTGCAAATGGTTGCAGCTCCAATTTGCTCCAAGACCAACAACGTCACAGGGTTCCCTCTTAGTATCTTCTCTGTCTCAGTGCAGACTTTACTCCCCCAGCGGCTCACAGAGCCTAAGGCCTTGTCCCCTCACCATAGTAAACTCTTCACCTTGCAAAAGTCCTATCATGATTTTTTTTTCCTTTTTTAAAAAAATTAAACCCTACCATGAGGAATCCCTTGAGTTTCTTTTCTTCCCAGCTTTCTGTTTGAAAAAGTTTTCTGAAAGCACATTTAAACTTCTTCTAGAAAAAAACATTCTGATTTTCCTTTTCAAACATTCGTCTTTGTCACTTTCATGATTAGAAAGTGTAGGTGGAAGAGATGGGTCCACCAAGGATGAGTGTGATTCTGGGTATGTTGAGAAAAGCATGATGAAGATGGAAAATCAAATTTTTAAAAAAGACAGTTAAGTCAAGACACAAATATGGGAGGGAAGGAGATGAAAAAGCTACTAAACAGGAAAGTCATGCAGAATTATTTAACAGAGCACTATAAGCCCAGGACAAAAGTGCACCTTACTCAAAATATGTCTGTAATCAAAAGCTAGGGGGCACATGGCTAACCTGAATTTCTATAACTTCAAGATGATTTATAGTAAGCTAAAGCCAGGAATGAGTTCCAAATAGAGTTGGAAATAAATCAGCTCCATTTTTTTTAGTAACAAAAAATTTTTTAAAAATCTATCATCATTAAACATGTTTTGCAAAGCAAGGAGAACTTACAAAGAAGGCTGGTGGCTTTAACTATATCACAAGAGGATCTTTATTTTCACTGAAAGGTTAAAAATAACCTGGAAAAAAGTGAACCATAATTGCAATAATGGAGTGCAATTTGGATGTTATACCCCACACACAATCTAATCTGTGTATAATCTAGATCCTGCTTTGTATTCATGATATTGTTTTCTTTAACATAGCTTCAGCAAGTATTGTGACATAGTAGATATCATTGATGTGAAAAAGTATCAAAGTCCTTCCTGATTATTAAAAAAAAAGTCCCCACGAGTTCTGAGTTCACAGTCACTGAAGAAGAAACACTTCCTGACCTTTCAGTTGGTAACAGCAGAAATTTATTTTCAGGTATGTGTTTTTAAGATTGGCATTGAGAGACATGTTGCTTTCAGTCTGGTCTGAGAGGACCTATTGAAGCATAGCTGATTATCCAATCCATTGAACAGTAAGAAGTCCCTCGTTATTTTGAACTGAGGAAACTTACTGTTGCTTCCATATGGTTGTACTATCTTGTTCATCCAAGCAGAACTTCTTATTCTTCTACATTCAATCCAATCTCAAGGGCTATAGTCTAAATTTTATTTTGTTAATTTAAGGAATTCTATCTGCCGATTCTATTCTGTATAATCTTTACTTTTTCAAAGTACAGTATTTCATAATTTTTCTTTATATTTTTGTTTTTACCCACTGATTACTTTGACATGCTGAGACTCTTCTTCATAGAGAAGTAACATAATAACTTAACATAATAACATAATCTCTTTCCTCTCCTGCTGTTTTTATTGACTTTAAAAAAATCATTATTATTTGCATCTCAGGGTTTTTTTCTAGGTTTATAAGGTTGTGTATTGTGTAGCTATTTGTTTTAAATAGAAAAATTCTATATGTTAATTTTTTCTAGTTTGAAAATTTAAAAAATTTTCTGGTGTTCAGTACTTCCTAACATCAGGATTAGTACTTCTGCTTATGGAAAAGAACATTACCCAAGACTTTTTCCCTCACAATCTATTGATAGAAATTTATGAATTTTGCTTTTTTTTTTTTTCCCCATGGCATGGAAGACCAGTTAAGTAATTTGTCCTCAGGAGGCATACATGACTTTTATTTAGCCTAAAATCTAGGATCAACTCATCAGGTCACGTCATTATACTGGATCAATTTAATTTTCTAAGACATTCAGTTATGCTTTGAGAAACAAATCACTGAATTCTGAATTTGTGTGATTACAGAACTCTTTTCTTGTTTGAGAGGTAGAGCTCAAAGTAGATTTTGTCTTTTTATCAATTTACAGAAAATCTAATATTTTTTAAAATATTTTATTTATTTATTTTAGAGAGAGGGGAAGGTAGGGAGAAAAAGAGGAGCAGAAACATTGATATGAGAAACACTGATCAGTTGGCTCTCACATGAGCCCCAGCTGGGGACCAGGCCTGCAATCCAGGCATGAGCCCTAAATAGGAATCGAATCTGTGACCTTTCGGTTTGCAGGATGATGGTCAACCAAGTAAGCCACGCTGGCCAGGACAAAAAAAAATCTAATATTTAATGCTACCTATTATACTTAGATTGAGGTAAAGAAAATATGGGGGAAGGAGAGGATCTATAGCCAAAGAGGAAGTTAAGTGTCATGGTGTCTAAGTATTCCGGGCATAGCAGAGCATGTGCTAACAGTGAAGAAGAAGAAGATGAGTGGGGATATTTAAAAAGACTGTGGGCTGAAAATTATTTAATATTTTCTTTGTTGAATAAGGGGACAATAATATTTCTATTGTCTCAGGCTATCCTGGAGTGATTGTCATGAGGGTCTATCCATTTTCAAATTTAGTTCTCAGGGTGCTCATGAATTCAGGTATTGGGTTGTTCTGGCACAAACTGACCCATTAATCACACTTCTGCATTTTAAATGTTGCACTAATGCCTAAATTTAACCCCTTACTACATCACCCAACTTTGAATTTAAAGTCTATATGTTTCAACTAATTTAGAGTATTTTGAATGGCACTCAAAGAAAATCCTGTTACCGAGAAGTATTTGTTAGAGTGATAATGGAGGTAGCTTCAAGCTCTAGTAGTGCCCAAGGATCCTAAGTCATTTTACTGAAAACCTTGAAGCCATAAGAGCAGTAGGTAAAGCTCTGACTTGGAAACTCATGCTCTGCTCTCTATGTCTGTTTATCTCTACCTCTGACTCTCCTTAGAGTTGAAAGAGGAGTAGGTACCAACAAACCTCCTTACAAGGGAATATGAGAATGAGTTGAATGATTTTTTAAACTATACATGGCTCACTTCCCAGGAAGTGTTTATATACTACACTGCAAAGGTATACATTCATTTACCATAGTTGTATTTGATTCCTCTTGCTGCTATAACAAATGACAAAAAACTTAGTAGCTTAAAACAGCACAAGTTTATCAACAATCCAAAAGAACCTATGCACTCCAATGTTCATAGCAGCACAATTCACAATAGCCAAGTGCTGGAAGCAACCTAAGTGCCCATCAGTAAATGAATGGATCCAGAAACTATGGCACATTTACACAATGGAATTCTACGCAGCAGAGAAAGAAGGAGCTTATACCCTTTGCAACAGCATGGATGGAACTGGAGAGCATTATGCTAAGCAAAATAAGCCAGGTGGTGAGGGACAAATATCATATGATCTCACCTTTAACCAGAACATAATCAACAAAAGAAAAAAGCAAGAAAAACATAACCAGAGACATTGAAATGAAGAACAATCTAACAATAGCCAGAGGGGAGGCGGAGGCGACTATGGGGAGAAGGATTTTCAGGAACTACTACAGAGGACACAAGGACAGAACCAAGGGGGAGGGTGGAAGCAGGGGAGGGAGGTGGGTTTGGAGGGGGTGGGGGAGAGCAAGGGAGAGGATGCAGACAACTGTAATTGAACAACAATAAAGTAATTAAAGAAAAAACAGTACAAGTTTATTATTATACAGTTCTGAAAGTCAGAAGTCCAAAGTCAGCCTCACTGGACTAAAGTTAAGGTGTTGGCAGATCTGGTTCATTCTGGAGGCTCCAGGAGAGAATCATCTGTTGCCTTTTCCAGCGCTATAGGCTGCCTACTTCCCTTAGTTCACGGCTCCCACCCAGCAATGGCATCACTCTCACATCTGTTTTCATATGATGCCTTTCACATGCCCACTAGGCAGAGTGGCATTACTAGGCCTTCAATATTCCAAAAGAACTCTCTTTACATGTGCCACTATTTATGTCCTTACTACACTGTATGGTAAATATGTATTACAGGTCTTCTAAAATAGACTCTTCTACATCAGAGACCATGTTTTATTTTTTTCTGAACCATCAGTGCCTAGCAATATCTAAAATATAATAAGTGCTCACCCAATAAATGTTTAGTGATGAACTTTAAAAATTAAAATTGTGTGCACTGCCAAAAGAAAAACAAAACAAAACAAAACAAAACAAAAAAAGAAGTATAGCTCCCTGTGAAGGAGAGGTAAAAGATATGAAGCATCGATTCCCATTTTCTAGGGATAAAGGCCTCACCTGTTTTCAACTGTATGGATTTTGATGCTCTGAGATGAATAAAATTGTTCTCTCATTACTAATAAAAATAAATAAAATAAAATAAGCATTAACTGTCTATCTACCCTTGCCTCACTTATCATTTAGTTCAGTAAGCAAGAACAATAGCAATTAAAAATATTTCTGCAGCCCGGCTGGTGTGGCTCAGTGGATTGAGCGCGGGCTGGGAACCAGAGGGTCCCGGTTCGATTCCCAGTCGGGGCACATGCCTGGGTTGCAGGCCGGGTCCCCAGTGAGGGCCATGTGAGAGGCAACCATACATTGCTCTTTCTCCCTCCCTTCTCCTCTCTCTAATAAATAAATAAAAATCTTAAAAATAATAATAATAAAAAAATATTTCTGCATTTCATTCTTAACTAGTAAACCAAACATACTAAATTTAACTGGATCAGACAGAAAGCTAGTCCACATTTATTCATCAGTGAAATGCGATCTAATATGTATCTAAAGATTTATATGTTAATCTTTAGGTTGTTTTATCCTAGCATCTTTCTAAAAGAAAGAAGTAATAAAGAAGTATCATATACATGAATACCATTGAGCATTTGTCACAAAAATGTAACCTTTAATAATATTTCAAAGAATGAAATCTATCTGCAGAGTAAGTACTGGGATCTCCAGAGAATTAAAGCAACGTGCATAACAGGTTCTAGTAGTCATTTTGGAACTCTCTCTATAGTATAATAATATTTTAATTTATAGCTGAATTATAACATTTTTTTAGTTTGGATAATGCCTCATTGAATCATTCATGCAATAAAAACTAATCTACCTTGACATTTATCGAGAATTCTCAATTCAAATTTATGAAATGTGGGAGTTAGTAAAAGAAAAGAGCTTTGTCAAACTCTACCGCAATTTCATGAAGAAGTCAAGAAAAAGAAATGTCTCTATTTCTTCGATCTTTTTCATCCATTCGTGTCAAAAAAGCTTATCTGTCAAACTACAGAAACCTTGTCATTTATTTTGTAATTTGTTCAATTTGAAATTTAACGATCTTGACATAACGTAATTTAGTTTTATTTCCAAACTGGGAACAATTTTATCTAATCAAAACTAATCCACAAGTTTGTCTGAGAATTAAAAAAGAAAGAGTGTAACACAGAAAATATCGATACTCTGTTTTATTTTTTTCTGAGTTAATCTTGATGTGGGACAGCAATGTGGAGCAGTCAGGAAGAGTATAATTTAAATTGTACTTAAAACTTATACTATTATCTTGGACAATTAAAAATCTCTTTATACTGTGCTTTTTTGACCACCTAGAAATAGAGAGGCAGTCATATAAGCTCATAAATCTTTTCCCCACCAAAACAAAACCACAAACCCATGAGTATCACTAATATTGACTTCTACTTGGTTTCCCTCTTCCTACAGGATAAAATTTTCTTTCATTAAGCAAATCTTCATTAATCACTTACTGTCTTTCGCTTTGTGATTTCTTTATTTCAGAATTTTCAAAATAGCAAATTCTTAATTCACAGAACATAATATTCTGCTTCCGAAAGTGACACCAAGTGTAGTTTGTAGGTGAATGTGAAATTTTGTCTGCGTGGGAACATAGTTGCCTGCATATAAAATTATCTGAAAAATGTAAATATTAAAATCAGTTTAATTGACTAAACATAGGAGATAAGTAGATTTTTTTTGAAGAATACAAGTTTTTTCCAGAAAGTATCCAGCATATAATATGAAAAATAGAGACATTTATTGAAGAAGATACAACAAACATTGCACATAAGACAATAACACCTCAGTCCCCTTCAAAGTAGGCACCTTGGGACCTTACAAGGTTCTCCCAGCATCTCTTCTGCTGTTACAAACACTCTTCAAAATCCTTTGGTGTAATTGCCATCAGCTGCCCCATCATATTTTCCTGAATCTCATCAACAATCTGAAATCTCTTCCCTTTCAAAGGTGATTTTAGTTTTGGGAAAAGCCAGAAGTTGCAGGGCACCAAATCTGGGTTCTAGGGGGCTGAGTCACCTGCGTGATGTGATGTTCTGCCCAGAAAAACTCTGCACTGGATGTGATGCATGAGTGGGTGCATTGTCGTGATGAGGCTGCCAATCACCAGTTGCCCATAGCTGTTGCTGTTTTCATTGTATTGCATCTCTCAACCACGGAAGAACATTGAGGTAGTACTCTTTATTAATTGTTTGGCCTGGTGGGGCATACTTGTGTTGGACAACACCTTCCCAATCAGAAGTCACAGCTAACATGGTTTTGATCTTGTTGCAACTTGTCACACCTTTTTTGGGCATGAAGAGCCAGGAGACTTCCTTTGGGATGACTGGGCCATTGTTTCCAGATCATAACTGTAGACTCATGATTCATCTCTGGTTTTGATCTTCTTCAGGAAATCCGGTTTATCGGTAGCAGTTTGAATCAAGTCATTAGCAACCACAGCACAATATTCCTTCTTCTCTGTTAGCAGAAACATGAAAGGAATTTTGCCATAACACATCTTGTGCCAAGATCCTGCATCAAAATCTTGGACATAGTAGTTTTTGGAATCCCCAGATCAGCTTCTAGTTCTCACACCATGAGTTGCCAATCTTTGTTGATTACAGACTATAACATTCAGCATTCTCAAGTGTTCTGCTTGTTGCAGGCTTTCCAGAATGTGGATCACTTTCAACAGATTCTCAAGCATCTTTGAAGTGTTTGTGCCTCACTTTTATTTGTGCTGCACTCTTTGCTTTGTTCCCAAAAGCCTTCTGAATCATTTAAATAGTTTCTGAGAAGGCATGTTCAAGCTTAATGCAAAATTTGATGCAGATTCAGTGCTCTACTTGCTGTCATTTTGAATGTAATGGCCACACAGTACACATGCTCACTTGACAGCGTCTACCTCCGCCACTGACTAGTACAGTGAAGTCGTCATTGTTGACACATGAGCATTCCAGTCCACTCTTTTTGGCTGCCGGGTTACATCGATATTGCACAAAACATTCTCGCCATATTAACAAAGGCTAGATTTTTTCCAGACAGACCTCATCGTATATGACAGAAAAAAAAATGACTACAAATTTAAAACATTTGAGAAAAGAGAAAAATTATAATCAGCACTAAATATGGAAGAAATTGTTACTTCTCCTTAAATCCACAGTACTCTAGCAAATCTCAAGCAGCAGGAGGGATTTCAGGTATAGCACATTTCACATACTCTGCTATCTCATTGTATGAAGCTGTGATAGCAATTACTGTATTTTTCAGACCATAAGATGCACCTAGGTATTTAAAGGAGGAAAATAGGGAAAAAAATTGTAGCAAAAAATGTGGTAAAATATTTAATAACATAAGTAACATAATATTTTATCAATGTAAATGTAAACAGAACTCAACAGCTACATTCAGACTATAAGATGCACCCCCATTTTCCTCCCAAATTTGGGGAGGAAAGGTGTGTCTTATAGTCTGAAAAATACAGTAAGCATAGAAACAAGGGTTTAACAAATAAATTAGCAAACAGCTTACAAATGGGAAGAAAAACTAAGTGACCAGTGGACTGAGTAGAAATTCATAACAAATAATTTTAATTCCCTACAACTTTTCAATGACTATACTAATTAGTAGACTTGTAATAGTGAGCCAAAACCTATGCAGTCACTTTGTCATGCAGCTTAGTGGTCAGAGAAGCTAGATATTGGGTAGAAAAAGAAGGAACTAGAAAGAAAGAGAGAAATAATTCAAATGAACGTGGTTCTTTAAGAGCATGTAATAAAGGAATATGATTGAAACTGGTGTGGCAGAGTTGGCTTCCCTTTAGCTAAGATTTGAAGAATGATTAAGATCGAACAGGGTGAGAGTGAGTTGCAGTCAGGGTAGTTATACAGCAGAAGAAAGAATGTGTGCAAATGTTCTGTGAATAAATGGATGTGAGTGTTAGAAAGCCAAAGTGGACCAGAATGTAGATGGTAGTATAAGGTGGTGCTGTGACTTCACCATGCAGAGCCTCCCAAGTCATGTTAAGGAGAAATAGTTGTTCTGTATCTAAGAGCAACTGGAAGTCATTGGTTTGTTTTACGCAAAAATATGAAACACAATCACAAGTGCAGTTTGAAAAGATCACTCAAGCTCTGATGAGAGAGCTCAGAGTAGATTTAGAGAACACCATCAAGAAGCTAATTCAGTATTGTAGAAAAGAGCAGAGCATAAAGGTGGCAATGGAAATAAAGAGAAGCCTATCCAAAAGACACTTAAAACCTCACAACTGATAGCACTTAGAGAGAAATAGGACAAGAGGAAAGAGGGAAAGAAGTATATAAAATGACTGGATAAATGGATCTTGACATTAACTGATAGGGGAGACTGTAGGAGAAGGCCAGGACTGTGAACTCAATTCAGTGCTGGATAGTTTTCATTTGATCTTCATTTGAGACATCCAGATGGAGATGTCAAGTAGGCAGATCAAAACAAATTTGCAGAAGTACGAATAGGTACTTACAGGATAGCCATGGGGATGTAAAGTACAGCATAGGAAATGGAGTAGCCAAAGGACCTATATGCATGACCCATGGACATGAACAATGGGGTGGGGATTGCCTGAGGGAGTGGGGGATGCTGGTTGGAGGGAAGCAAAGGGGGAAAAATTGGGACAACTCTGATAGCATAATCAATAATGTATAATTTTTTTAAAAATGTAAAAAATACAAATTTGTACATGTTATCAAATCTAGTAGTATAAAAGAGCTTATGGTGAAAGCAGTAGCTTTCAATTCTCTTCTTTCCCTCTCCTTGAGTAAACTCTTCTATTCATTTCTGGTTTTTTTATATTATTAATTTTGATGGTTAATACATAACTTTAGAAAATGAGCTCATATATCTTTTTCTTGACTTTTAAACATCAGTTAGTACTGAAAATATGAAAGAAGAAATAAGGGAATACAAAATGTATTCTTTCTTAATTTTTATAAGCCAAAGTAAAGGTTTGTACAGCTTGATTTGTGAATTTAGCTCATCCTTGATCAATCATGAATTCTATTAAGCATCATTTTAACAACATTCTAACAAGGAAATGCTTTAGTTAGATTTTAGAACTTTACTGTCCATCAAAATTCTTTAATCACCCAATCATATTTTTCAAATATTTAATCATTTAATCTAAAATATAAGTCAAGCTTACAGTTTTAAGACTATTATGTGAAAAATGTTCAGTGTTCAGAGTAGATCTGTAAGTCAGAGGTGGAAATATAATTTATACAAGAAAGTTTTATTTTAATGAAATTCCTTTGTTTCAATTTGTGTTCCCTCTTCTCTATCACCCATTCTTAATTTCTTATTCTTCTATATTAGACTCTCAATTTCATGATGAGTGAGACTTCATAAATAAGAAGAATGATGTGATCAGTGTGAAAATTTGAGATTAATTTGCTCAGTATATTCAACATATATTTTCCATCTAGTACATGCTAGGCAGTGTTCTAAGGGCTAATGTATCAAAAGTAAAAATCACCATCTAACATTCCCCAGGAGTTTATACTTTTGTAAAAGCAAAACAAGAGATAAGAACTGATGGAGGGGAGGGGAGAGACACGCTGCTATCTTTGCAAAGAGCATTCTAGTCAAGGGGAACTACAAATGCAAAAGCCTCAAGAGAGGAGTCACCTGGTGTTCATCACGAAAACTGAAGAAGCCCGTTCAGCAGAATCAAGTGAGCAAGAGGAGAGTAATGGGGATGATGTCAGAAATGTCACCAGTTAGGCAAGAAGGAGAATAAAGCATGCATGGCAGAGCTGCTTTTTGTTTTCAAGTTCTTTGACATTTCTCCATGTAGAGGTGGACTCTAGGTCCTCTCCTCCTGAATATGGATGGGCTTATAATTCTTTTGCATGGCAGAGTGTGGTGGAAGTGATATATTCGTTCCAGGGGTAAGTCACAAATGGGTACGGAGCTTTCTTTGGGTTCTCTTGAAATACTCATTTTCCAAATTTCTACTTCATGGATTCAAGCCACCTTGCTATGAAAAGAACATATTACATAGACAAGCCACAAAAAGAAGCTCTAGTTGACAACTTCTGCCAAGCCCAGCTTTGAGTCATCTCAGCCCAGGTGTCAGATTTGTGAGTGAATAAATATCCAGATGATCCCAGCTCCCAACTATGCAAGTCACCCCAAGCCACTCCAGCCTTCCCAGATAAGGCTCCACATGCCATACAGCAGAGATGGTCCTATTCTCGGTGTCCTGTTCAAATTACCAATTTACAGAGACTTGGAGCATAAGAAAATAACTGTTGCTTTTTATTCACTAAGTTTGGGGGAGATTTGTATACAACAAGAGATACTGGAATATAATTCAGTATACTAAATGGGATGTCGCTGTAAGAAAAACCTGAAATATCTAGTTTTTCCTAGGGATGAAGTGGCAAGTAGAAACCTTGAGAGAAGACAATGTGGATGCCTGACAGGCCTTGAGGAAGATGTCAGTAGTAGCCCAAAGCTAAGGAGAGTGTAATTAAATCCTGAAGAAAAAATTATCTATTACACAGTGGTAGGAAGTCTAGAAAAACTACCATCTACAGTGTCATGGAAAACAGAAGACGTACTTAAGAAAATGGATCTTAGTGTAATAGATCTGGCTAGAAAGATTTATGACAGATTGTGAACAGTGTGGTTTCTTTGAACAATGTGTTATAGACTGAATTGTATGCTCCCAAAATTCATGCACTGAAGCCCTAACCCCACCCCATGTGACTATATTTGGAGATAGAACCTATAGGAGGTAATTAATATTAAAGGAGGTCCTAAGGGTGGCACCTGATCCCATAGGAGTGGTGGCCTTATGAGAGGAGATCTCTCTCCGCCTTCCCGCTTGCAACCACTGAAGGAAAGGCTGTATGAAAACAAAGTTCCTCCTGTCTACAAACTGGGAAGAGCCTTCTCACCTGAAACCAAACTCTGTCAGACCATGATCTGAGACTTTCAACCTCCACAAGTGTGAGAAAATAATTTTTTGTTGTTTAAGCTAAGAAATCTATGGTATTTTGTTATGGTAGCCCAAGCAGGCACTATAAGGTACAAATATAGGGACATGGACTAAAAAATTAATTATTTAAGTTTCAAGCAGAATTTAAGGCAAATGTAAAAGACCCAGAATATGACTCTTTAGCCTTTGTTAAGACTTCAGGATGATTGTATGCAGAACACTATAAATCTATTTAGGCAGACTAAAGGCCTTCTGAGAACAGTAACAATGTGCCTCACAGATTCTCTCTGTTCAGCAATGAAATTTCTAATAATTATAAAGGATAGTGTCCCATTGCAGCTTCATAAGAAGCCCAAGGTGGAGAACTCATCTCAAAGAGTCTTGTGGGAGGGGCTTTGGGCTAGTGCAGTGCATTAGAATTTGGTGACACTGAAGCCCACAAGCTCCATAAAGAAATTGTATGCCAGATTGAACTGAAAATGTCAGGAACAGTTCAAAATTAAAAGAAGACTGAATTCCTACACTTCCATGGGTGGGAGCAGACTGAGAAAACTACACAGCTAAAAATAAGAACTAAGGAGGAGTGACTTAGAAGAATGAAGATCCCAGGAGATCCCCCTAAGAGCTGGAGGAAATCAGTCCTGGAGAATATCACTAGGCTATAATCAAGGACATGGCAAGATATACTTGACTGAATTTCGGCAATGGAATAGATCCATGTTTGCTGATGTCTCCCTGTTCCTTTCATTTTTAAATGGGAGTCTCTATTGCAGCTGTTCTGTACCTTTTTAACCACATTTATTGTTGTTTGTTGTCACGGATTTCGACCCACAGAATCCGTGGGGGGACCGCCCTGACCACGTGAATCAATCTTACCCAGAGACACGCTTGGAGGTGAGAATCCGGCGGCCACGGGTCTCCTCCACCATCCCCATCTTGGGGAGAAAGACCTCGTGGGTTGCTTAGCCGGGGCTTTTATTAGAGGCATTAAGACACATTTACATTGGATTGACTATTCATGGGTTTAGCAGAACAGGTAGGATTACTCATAGCAGGGCATTAGGATGTAAATTCAGGTCCGGTGGCAGATAGGACCAGGTTAAAGTAATATGCAGGGGTCAGCAAGCCAGAACTTTTTAAGATGCATCTTTGCCAAATTCCTATTAGAGAGTTCCCATTCCACAGACGATCCACACTTGCTCACACAGGAATCACACGGAGCTGTGCTCAAAACGTGTAAATTCTCAGGACTGCATGTTTACATGCGTGTGGAAATCACTGCCACAGTTTGTGGCAGAACTAATTGGTCTTCAGACTGATGCCCCCAGGAAATGAACCCAAGGAACTGAACCTGAAGAATTTCATATGCTGCCTGATTTGGTTTAAATAATAAAATTCTGAACTTCAAGCCTGAGCTTGATGTCAAAATGGAGGGAGGCTTTTGATAGGTCCCTGGAGGTTAGGATTGCATTTTGCACTTAAGAAGAATAAATAATTTGTAGCCAAGATACAGAATATGAAACTTAAAAAAGTTCTGCAAATTAGTTGATATCCCTCCCACCAAGAGTTGCTATCTCTGCCCCTTCCCTTGAATATGGCAGGCTTGTATTTGACCAATAGAGTGTGAAGGAATGATGCTCTATTTCCTTCAGCGCGAAGTCATAAAGGATGATGCAGCTCCCCCGCTAGTTGATTTGGTATCTTACTCTCCAGAGGCTTCCTTTTGAGACACTTCCTCTTGGAAACCAGCCACCATTCTGCAGGGATCCCAAGGCACAAGAAGAGCCCAGGCCACATATAGGAATCTTGGTTGACATTCAAGTTGAACCCAGCTCAACTCATCCTCCTCTAGCTTCAGAATGTGGATTAAATGCTTCTAAAAGATTCCAGAAATCTTCAATGTCCCAGCTATACAAGTCGTCCTGGATAAGGTCCAAGACATTGAGGAACTGAAACAAGTCACCCCCAACTGTGCCCTGACAGAATTCCTGACCCAAATAAAATGCAACTGTTACTGTTTTACATCATCAGAGTCTAGATTGGTGAATACATAGAATATATTGAACAAAATGACATAACGTAGCGTAATATTTTTAGAGACATCAATTTATTTATTGAAAAATATGTGGGTGCTATCAGTAGCATATTACATCTTGCTAATGTTATGAACAGTATTTATGCCATAAATGTATATTTATATTTCATAGTTAAGTCTTGGGCCAAATGTAAAAGCAAAGATTGAGTACAGTTGTTAAAAAACTTAATTAAGAACCAATTTTGAACATTAGAATGATCAGGTCATTCAATTATATAGCGCCAAACCCACTACTCCAGGTCCCATTGCTTTGAGAGGAGGTGTGTGCGCGGACAGAGTAACCCATTGCGGCAGTGGGAGGACTTGGTGGAGATGCGGCCTTCACAGGCGGCAGCAGAGCCGGCCAACCAGAAGGAAGGCAGGCTGGGGAGATTAAGTGAGCGCGTCCCAGAGGCAGTGTCACCAGAGATCTGGCCAGTTAGCGATGAGGCAGGTGGACATGCCCAGGTGGTTCTTATTTTGGTCTCTTACTACCTGCAATATGGTCTTTGGAGGCTCCTGAGTTTCGTACGACAGGAAACGTTGATAGACACAGGGCTGATGTGGTGTGCTGGCCCCGCAAGACACAGAATAGGCCTCGGACCGCAGCCGCATAGACTGCTGTGAAGGTCAGTATGGCACTGTGGGGATGGGTAAAGGGTTTTTGTGGGTTGCCCAGGGATAGCAAACTGTTCCTCTCCTCTCCGTGGACAGTAAAGTAAAAGGATAAAGTTAGTAACAGTTGAACAAAATATGAGAAATGATTGTTTAGTAACAGACTCCATATATCCAGACAATTTTTAAGGCACTAAATTCTCAATTGATCTTTCTTAAAAGGTAATGGCATGAGAAAATAATATTAGGGCAAACTGGCTGCAATGAAATGCCAAACACGGGTATACGAGACAGTGAAGGATCCCACACTACTTACACTACTATTAATGGAGCCCTAGAAGGGAGAAGTAATTCAACAAATGGTTTTCACTTAAAGGAAACTTGATAAAGTTATAACTAAACTATAATTATTTTTTTCTGATTCCTGGAAACTAAAAGATGCTTCCTTTTAATCTCAAATTTTAGGGTTTAATAGTGTTGGGCTATTTCCCCTTTTCTTTCATGCACTCGCCCAGCATGGTATAATTCTTCTCAGTGGTCAAAAACAGATGAAAAGTGAACACAACTATATGGTAAATGGTGCTCAGTGCTTCTTATATATTTGACAATTATGCATCAACTTTCAGTCTCAACTATGTTTGCTTTGCAGAAAATTCCCTCAAATAAGAACCTTCATTCTTCATTCTCCATCACACCCAATATCTCCCATGTTTGTTTGTGATATAATTAACAAGTATTTTTATATAGCCTTTTCTCTTTGACAACTAAGTAGTAACTGAACCCTAATAATTCTCATAAGGGGATAATAGCATTGTATCTATGTTATAGATTAGGGAGAGCACAGAGGCCTTAAACAGTTTTCACAAACATTTGCCAGCAGGAAATCTATCTCCAGTGCAAACTCCCTTAATTGCTAGACTATAGAGTTCACTGTTAGCAGGGCTTGTGTATACAGGTCCTTATACTATTAGATTCACATAAGATTGATCACATGTGTGTGATGTGACAACTTCTGTGCCACTGAGGATTTTTATTTATTCAAAATATTTCACAAGAATAAAGACCTAAGATGTAAATCCAGTGTTAACTATCTAATCAAAATCATTAGGATCTATGAATCATATTGATCATGGTTAAGAAACTTCAGGAAAAGAGAAAGACTATATAAAATTTGCTGCCCTGGCTGGTGTAGCTCAGTGGATTGAGCGCGGGCTGGGAACCAGATGGTCCCGGTTCGATTCCCAGTCAGGGCACATGCCTGGGTTGCGGGCCAGGTCCCCTGTGAGGGTCATGTGAGAGGCAACCATACACTGCTGTTTCTCTCCCTTTCTGTCTCCCTCCCTTCTCCTCTCTCTAAAAATAAATAAATAAAATATTAAAAAAACAAAATAAAATAAAATTTGCATTATATCTGTTCCACATTACAATTTGTTCTCTTTTATATAGCTTCAAGCTTTACTCTTTTAAAGAGTAAACATTCCCTGGTGAAGAGGTATGCATTCCATGTGTGCTTCGGAAATAGATTTCAAGAATACAAGAAAAGAAATCCAAGGCAGAAGAACATACCCAGTCATTGCCACACAACCACTCATTGAACGTGGTTCCTTGGATGTGAGGCCCGGGCCGTAACAAGGACGCGGCAGGCACGATGAGAAGCTCAGGCTGAGAAGGACTCTGAGCTTGCCCTACCCTTTCAACCGGCACAGTTATTCCGACCATTTTGTATTTTCAGGGTTGTGGCCCTGTGACCAGGGCGGAAAGAGCTGTGAGTAGGAAGGTATAAGTATATCAGCTACTCTAAAAGCATAGTAGCTATTGGGTCCAGAATTGCAATTTATAAAAGGACAGAACATCCCTTAATCTGAAAGGATACTCTCACCACACAGGCGCCTAGAGGAAAATCTGAGATGGGATCAACAGATAAATCACCAGGCCACAGTTTGACAAGAATCAGGGACTCTGGGAACTCGTGCCTACTCTCAGTCAGCGCCTCTCTGGGAAAAACTCTCAGGCCCATCATCCCTCATTCTACAAAGGAATAAAGGTGGTTAAATGATCCCTGGTTTCATCCTTCACCTAAAAGCTTACTTCTGAGCATCTGACAATTTCTCAGGGTCTAAGTACATAATTAAGTTATCTTTCAGAAAGCTCAGAAATAAAAGGCTTGTACTTTTTTAGGAAATTATTTTTAGAAATATAATTGTAGCCCCGGTGGCAGAAAGAAAAATAAAAAAAGAAAAATACTTCCTCTTTCTTATCAACAGTTAGGTCAAATTATCAACAAAATGATTTTATTATATTCACTGCCAGTTTTCATTGTTATTCAGTTCATTTGGCTGTAAAATTCATAATTAAGGTTTTTTCCAGAGTCATATAAGGGAAACCCTGAATCATAATGTTAAACTAATTAGTCATATTTGAAGATGAGCAGTTTAATGATGATCCTAAATGCTTTTTATTCTTTTTTGAGAGGTAAGTGGGTGTTAAATTATACATAAAAATTGCTTCTTATAAAAGAAATATTTTATCAAAAATCTTTTTGAAAGTTAAATATATTCTCATAACCAAATTTGTAAAAGAGAAATCTAACAAAGAATAATTTAGATTTTCTAATTGTGGAAAAACACATTTTTACCAGCCACAAAATTCAAACAAAATATTTGAAATAATCCTGGGACAACAGTTTTATTCATTTGAAAGAAAAATAAGTTTTATATTTTATTAATTTTATAAAGAAATGTCAATTATTAAGAGATGTGGAGATGTACTTTCTTTAAAACTAAAGATTCAAGTAGTTTAAAGGAAATATAAAAATGTAAGGCTAATCATTGTTGGAATTGACAGGATTTGGGGAGGGAACTGGATATATTTTCAACCCAAATCTGTTCACAAGGAACATGGTGAAAATCCTAATGCCAGAATTTGTAACTTATTGTTTTCTCTTTTGATAACATTTATTCTCAAGCCTTGTTTTCTTAAGCTAAAAAGTCTAGACCAACAAGCACTAGCTGTATAAAAAAGGCCACTTTCTGAAAAAATAAAATTTATATTCAGTTAATTATGTCCCCTCTCTAGGTTTTGCTTGGAGATTGGAGTTTAATGGGGTAATAAATGGCTAAAATTAATGAAACAATATACAAATATTTATTATATTAAATACACAGATTTTTATTCTATTTTACCTGTTTTGCATAAATTCATTTCTACCTAACAGGTATTTATTTTGTGCCACAACTTGAGGTTTCAGAAAAAAATATGCCTTTTAATAAGTGGTTTGAAGCATTAATGGGGAGAAATGTTTTAAGGGAAAAGAGCCTTTCTCCTCTGTTATTACCAACATAGAGTTAGAACAGAAAACTACTCTATCATGCATTCAAAGGAAGGTGCTACATGTTGTTAACTGCACAAAAACTTAGCAATGTAAACATTAAGTTATATAATTACGTTTGATTTTACACTTGAGAAAATGATTATTTTAGAGATATCATGTTTAAAATCATACCATTTTGATGGAAAACCTGTGACTTGAACCAAGGTAGATCCCACCTCATCAATGCCTTCTTATTGTGCTCTCTTCCTTTGAAGCAGCATGTGATCGAATTCCTGTGAACCTGATGTCAGGAGTAAGATTAGGCCTGTACCCCTCAGGAGACCAAAAAGCAGAATCTTCAAGAATCAGATTGGGGTTAGCTGTAACCTATAATACTACACTTGAGTTATGCCCTGGCTGGTGCGGCTAAGTGGATTGAGTGCTGGCCTGCGAACTAAAGGGTCTCTGGTTCGATTCCCAGTCAGGGCACATGCCTGGGTTGTAGGCCAGGTCCCCAGTAGGGGGTCCATGAGAGGCAACGACACATTGATGTTTCTCTCCCTCTCTTTCTCCCTCCTTTCCCCTCTCTCTAAAAATAAATAAAATCTTAAAAAAGAATACTACACCTAACTTAAATTTAAATTTTAAAAAAGGGTGGAATAAGAAACACAGATCTTTTTGTCTCATTAGTCAGTGACTAATAAAGGGATATGAGTTTGATTGCGTGTAAGTGCTAAAAACAAGAATTTCAGAGGAACATAGGTAAGAATGCTTTTTTTATTTTACTTTATTGTTGTTCAATTACAGTTGTCTGCATACTTTCACCTCCCTTCCCCCTCCAATCCCACCTCCCTTCCCTGCCTCCCTCCCCACCCTTGGTTCTGTCCATGTGTCCTCTATAGTGGTTCCTGAAAACCCTTCTTCCCATTGTCCCCTCCCCCCTCCCCCTGGCCATTGTTAGATTGTTCTTAATTTCAGTGTCTCTGGTTAAGCTTTGCTTGCTTTTTGCTTTTGTTGATTATGTTCCGGTTAAAGGTGAGATCATATGGTATTTGTCCCTCACCGCCTGGCTTACTTCACTTAGCATAATGCTCTCCAGTTCCATCCATGTTGTTGCAAAGGGTATAAGCTCCTTCTTCCTCTCTGCTGCATAGAATTCCATTGCGTAAATGTACCATAGTTTCTTGATCCACTCATTTGTAGATGGGCACTTAGGTCATTTCTAGCACTTGGCTGTTGTGAATTGTGCTATGAACATTGGAGTGCATAGGTTCTTTTGAATAGGTTTTTCAGGGCTCTTAGGGTGTAATCCCAGCAGTGGAATTGCTGGGTCAAAAGGCAGTTCCATTTTTAGTTTTCTGAGGGAATTCCATACTGTTTTCCACAGTGGCTGCACCAGTCTGCATTCCCACCAACAGTGCAGTAGGGTTTCCTTTTCTCCACATCCCCTCCAACAATTATCTGTTGCTTTGTTGATGATGGCCATTCTGACTGGTGTGAGGTGGTATCTCATCGTGGTTTTAATTTGCATCTCTCTGATGGCTAATGATGTTGAGCATCTTTTCATATGTTTCTGGGCCCTCTGTATGTCCTCTTTTGAGAAGCGTCTGTTCATGTCTTTTGCCCATTTTTTAATTGTTTTTTTTGTCTTCCTGGGGTGGAGTTGTATGAGTTCTTTATGTATTTTGGAGATCAGACCCTTGTCTGAGGTATCATTGGCAAATATGTTTTCCTATATTGTTGGTTCTCTTTTTATTTTAATACTGTTTTCTTTAGCCCCACAGAAGCTCTTTCTTTTGATAAGGTCCCATTTGTTTATTCTTTCCTTTATGTCCCTTGCTCTGGAGGTCATATCATTGAAGATGTTGCTGCATGGAATGTCTGAGATTTTCCTACTGATGTTTTCCTCTAGAACTTTTATGGTGTCACGACTTACATTTAAGTCTTTATCCACCTTGAATTTATTTTTGTGTATGGTGTAAGTTGGTGCTCGAGTTTCATTTTTTTGCATGTAGCCGTCCAGATTTCCCAATACCATTTGCTGAAGAGGCTATTTTTATTCCATTTCATGCTTCTTCTCCCTTTGTCAAAGATTAGTCTGCTTTGAGAAATGGATTTTGGTTCCCTCAGAGCTGATCTGAGGAGATCACACCTTTGTATTGATGTGACTTACTGATACAAGAATGGCATGAAACTTATTTTAATGCTGTCTTTATAAGCTAAATATTACTATAAATTTAGATTGTTGTGAGGTATCATGATAAATGTCTAGGCTTTTTATTCATACAAACCAAGGTTCAAACCTCATTTCTTAAATTATTAGTGATTTTGGTCAATCAACTTCCTTGTACCTGTTTTCTCATTTGTATCATTTGGAAATTATGAGCCATTCTACAGAGAGGGTTTTGTTTTTTGGTGCAGATGTAAGGACATGTTTGTGCATGCCTGAAAGATGTATTAATAAACTATTTATAATTATTGTTATTTTGTGTTACTATTACTGTTGTTTTTGTCACATTTACTATAATTTTTGTTGTCATAAATACCTAATAGATACAGTATTGTTGTATAGATCAGTTTAACTGTAAGCCTGGATAAAATGAAGAAGACAGTCTTTTTCTCAGAACCTACAAAAGAGCCTACGATTACTTTTTTGGTACTGGAAACTTGAAACTGCTTTATCACACTGATATTTTAGATCTTATCTTATTATATACAAATAAATACATAGATTCTGTCTTGAGCTGGTTTTCATGAGAAGCAGAAGCTAAACAAATAGACAAAACTGAATTGAATGCATTTTTAGGCCCCTTACATCAGAGGCCCCTCCATAGCAATTGGCTAAATTTTCAGGATTTAAGGGCTACAGACGGTAGTGGAATTGAACCTTTTAGACTACTATATCTTTATGGAGATTTAGATTTATTCAGAATTGTACCAGGTTTGATGACAGACTTATCTGCTTAGAACACCTGGAAGTGGACAAATGTAGCAGCTGTGAGGGGCATTTTCTGAGCATTTGTAGAAAATTGTAAATTATGTTGCTCTATGGGACAGAATGTAACAGTAGTTGAAATGTTTATTCTTTATGTTTTTATATGTCTTTGCTTAGTAATTTACAGTGTTTTATTTATTTATTTTTTTGTATTTCATCACATGCTAGTAATGAATGTATCTCCTGGATACACTCAACCAAAGCTGTAGTTTTTTTGAGCACGACCTCGGCAGGGTTAAGGATAGGCATTGTCGCTAACACAGACATGGACAGTGATAAACTTGGCCTGAAAAAAAATAACAGATTTGTCTGAGTGG
Organism: Micronycteris hirsuta; assembly: GCA_004026765.1. Taxonomy (NCBI): domain Eukaryota; kingdom Metazoa; phylum Chordata; class Mammalia; order Chiroptera; family Phyllostomidae; genus Micronycteris; species Micronycteris hirsuta. The sequence continues at coordinate 36,539 of PVJI01001618.1, read as the reverse complement.
TAATGATAGAGAAGGAGGTGATATTAATAAAGCTACCTTGATCTTTATCAGCAATTTCTCATAACAGGAAATTGGTATTGAGAATTATAAAGAATGGGCAAAAGAGACAGTAGTGGAAAAGCTAATAGAACCAATTAACCACCACTGGAATCTAAATTTGACATTTTTTCCAAATTTATGTGGTTCTTTCTGAGAATCATTAGGATGTATCAGAACTCAGTATGGGAGTCAGGCAGATTTGGGTTACAATCTTTGTTTTTTCAGAAGAGAGTTACACACATTTGGAAAACTTTTTTACTGTGGTCAAACCTCATTCTCCTTATTTTTAAAACGAGAATAATATGAACTCAGAGAGTTGTGAAGATTTATATAATTCAACATTTGCTAAGCCCTAATGTAACAGGGGTGGGTCTGGCCATATGCTTGGGAGCAGAGGAGGGGACCCAAAAAGAAACTCTAGAGCCTGCACCTCCCCCCACCAGAAGGGAGGGGTTTGCAGGAAGTGCTGAAGGCAGCATGACACAGCGCTGGTGAGAGCCCGCATTCCCCTGAGAGGAGGGCCAGGAACTGCCATAGGACGCATGAAAGACTGTGCTCCCCAAAACGAGGGAGGGGTTAGAGGAAACCCCCAGGCTGTGGATTCAATCAGCAGGGAAGGCAAGACCTGTCCCAGGCAACTGTAAACAAATCAACATGGCACCACTGTGTGACACCCAACCCTGGCCTGAGATGCTTGCGTCCCTGCACATGGCTGGGAAACTACCCCCTTCTGGGTCTTGGCAGCTGGAGGAGGGGCAAAGACACGGTGTGGCTAAAATTCATGGTGGATATTGGCCTGAACTGGTTGGGATTTGGACACTTCTGCACCATGTGGGTTGGGGGGAAAGATTTATAGTGGCGGGTTGTGCAGAAGCTCATGCTCTCTTCCTCACCGCTCACCCCAGTCGGGTTGGGCTATGGAGCATTCACAAGACCCTGCAGGATGCCAGCCCCACTTACAGCTCTTGCCCTGCCCTGTTTGCACAAACTGGAGTAGGCCTGCATGCTAGGACATGCACCTCACTGGGCACTGGCCCACAGGATGCTCTGCGCCATAAGGCAGGGGCCTAAGGTGGGGCAGGGGACCAGGGTGGGCCCCTTTCCATGGCACAGGTCTGGGACCACTTCTATTCTCTTGCTCTGAGAGTGGCACATGGAGGCATGGGCCAAGAAAGTTCCTCAGCCCCAGGGGCATGAGCAGCCTCAGGTGCTGGCACCCCACTGAGGGAGCCCCTTGTACAACCTGCTGCAGTAATCTGACAGTGGCCCCGGCCTCAAGAGGGAGAGAGACGCTGAGGGAGGCAATGACGATGCCAGAACACACAAGCTCACACCCTACAGAGAGACAGAGAACCTGAGGATGGAGATCCATTCATGTAGAAGCGTTTGGCTCCAAAAGGGCAGATAAGCATGGAAGGGGACCTCTGGCCATGAGTTTGGATTTCAGTCTTTTGGGGAACAAGGGGATTCCTGTGTTTTGTGGAAGAGGTTGGCTTGGGGCAGGGATGCCCTGTGCTCCCCCAAATTGATAACCCTGTTAATAGAAAAAAAAACTTTTTCCTTCCCCACAAACCATTGTGTCATGCTCATACACAGCAGCAGGAAGCAGAACCCCAGGCTGTTCCGTTACACTAGTACTACACTGCACTCCATGTGATGAAAATAGAAACGATCCCACAGAACAGTTGTGAGATTGAACACATACAAAATGCATAGCAAGCACTTCATATATGTTACCAATTATTTGATATTTGGTTTTCTTCTCCCTCTCTTAGGGCCAATGATTATTTAATAACTCCAGGGGAGGAGGGTGAACAGCTGTTCAGCCACAGCAGATATGCCTGTCGAGGCCATCCATTTAAGTTTGTCACACATCAGTTGGAAAACACGGGTCTAATTATGTGTTGTCACCAAAAACACTAAACATAGAGTGTTAGAACACATTCTAGTACCCACCCTCTCTGAGGTGTTGCCAGCTCAGTGAAATGTGCTGATGACGTGAGTATGTCGTTAATGATATATCCTTGGAACATTATATTTTGAATCACATTTTGTTATTGCGCCAGTGTGTACATGAAAGAAACAATAGCTTACTCATCATGAGAAACGCCCCTAGCATAAACAAGTGCACTGTCTCAGCCGTGTTGCTCCCAGATGTTCACACACAGTGAAAGAAAGAGACAATGGCTTATTCAATCAAAATAAATACATTGTCTTTGATGATCCTAGATAAACGAATGCTACCTGAATTGTAATTTCTTAACTATATTACCTATTGATAAGCATTAGAATGGATAAGACAAGTAGTGTCTGTACTCTATCTTCTCTTTTTTTCTGTTAACCTTTGACCAAATGAACAATTTTATGGCACTTTTGTTGGGGCAAATATTCACAAATACTTTAGGCACTGAGCTGATTCAAAATTGGTTTTCTTCTTTCTAGGACTTCTAATTCTTTTCAATCACTTTTCGAGAAAAAACTGTGAGCAATTACCGTGTTCCACAAACTGCTCTAGGCTCAGGGGCTCCAATGGCAAACCAGCAAATGATATTCTTGTCCTCAAGGAAAGGATGCTAGACAGGGTGGGTTGGAGCGGGCTAGCTGAGAAGACAGACCAAAACTCGTAAAACAAAATAACAAATAAATGGACACAATAAAGAAAATACAATAGTTACCGGAGAAACTCCTTAGCAGGTGCATCATTAATGAGGAAATGTGGGTGGTAAGGCTTGAATGATTTTAAAAAGTCAGGTGTGAGGAGAGCTGGAGGAAAGTTTTCTGAGATAAAAGACAAGAAAGCTCAGAGATATCAGGAAGGAGGTCAGCTTGTGGGAAGAACGTTAAAAGACCAACCTGGCAAGAGTGAGACCAGCAGGGGAGTGGGCCAGTTAGGCAGTAGCCAAATAATGTAGGATTTCTAAGGCAAAAGTTGAGAAGATGGATTTATTCTAAAAGTTTGTGAAGAAGCTTGGCAGAATAGTTTTATGTAGTGGAATATATGATTTGATTTACAGCTTAAAAAATTACTCTGGCTGCTCTGTAGAGGAGAAATTGTAAGGGAAAAGACAGGATCAGTCACGTAATTTAAAAGGTACAGTGAAAAATGAAAATACAAGATTCCTTGTTCAAAACAATTAAGAATTTCAAGGGTGACAACAGTGCATTAAACCAAGTGCAGGGCCCTGCTCTGCATCGTGTTATTAAAGAGTCTACTTCCATGACGCCAGATCTGCGTTCTGGGTTCTGGGTTTGTTCTCTCTCTCGCCGCCCCCGCCCCCACCCCCGCTCTTTCTCTCTCTCGGATGCTCTTGAGCTCTAAAGTTGAAACTTAATGTAGAATTGGACTTCACTTTACAGCCATGGCAAATTCATTTGTGAAAAGCGGAAGCTGTAAGCAGAATAGACCAGCAATCTAAGAAGGCAAGAGAGACGTAGAGAAAAAAGAACAAGACTGTGCATGAGAAAGACAATGAAGACCTGACTTGAATTGGAACAAGGAGCTCATGTCAGGCGCATTTGCTAAATACCAGGGCACGTACTTCAAATGGAAGAGTGCAGCCTCACAATATTTTGATTAAATCTATCCCTAGCAGATTGTAATGTACAGTTTTGGCCTGGAAAACAGGTCAACGTGTTGAACATGAGAAAATAATACATTGTAAAAGCTATTTTATCATCTAATCATGCACTTGGTATTATATACTAAGTTTTCTATTCTTAAAAGTTAGTATATTTTAGTATGCAGGCTATCTTAACCAGAAGCATGAGGTAATGAGTGGAGGGAAGGAGAGCTTTATGTAAACATAGATTGTGTGCTCCACTTGAGGCATACTTATTAAACTATATTCTATTTCCCCTTTCTTCATCACTACCACCAGAGACGATCCAAGCATAATAATTCCCAGTAAAAAATTTCTCACTCACTCCAGCCCAGTGTAGTTAAAGTTTGCCTCCTATAACCCTCATTTCTTTTTTAAGGGTTTGCCTTCCCAAGCATTACTGAGAATGGAAATGCCTATTCCCTTCAGAAGAAACCATAGCACTGTGACCTTAGGCTCTGGCCTTATCACAGTGATTCGTAACAGAATACAATAATCAACCAGGTATATGTAGGTTACTCAGACTGACATGACCTTGAGACTTGGTCGGGGAACCTAAATTCCAGGTTGAGCAGCACAGAAAGTCAGGCTGAGGTTCAGTGGGTTGGAGGGAGACCAGGGTTTGCTAGCCCAAAATATGTGTTTTGGGATATTGATTATTTTAAGCTGGTTATTTTTATGAAACGAGACTCAGAAAGAACCTTTAATCCTCTCTGTTTACCTGCCTAAGGAACTCAGATAGAAAAACCTGCTTTAGGAAGGGAACTTCGCATATGCACTTTAGCATATTCACCTAATACATGAATGGAGAGTGTCACAGACAGGAAGCAATCTAGCAAAGCCTGTTTGTTGGACTTTCCTCTGCCTCCCATGGTATCTGTATGGCCTAGAAAGAATTCATTTACCACATGCTTGCTCTTTCTTATCTACTTGTGAATTGCTACTTTCACTTTGAAACCCCAGATTTCTGCCTCCAGGGTGGCATATAAACCTTAACTGTACTAGGTGTCCTTGGGTCTCATATTCTTCGTGAAACCCCTATGCATACATATGTAATAAAGTTGGCAATTTTCTCATGTTAATCTTTCTCATGTTAATTTGATCATTAGTACATCCAGAAGAATTTCAAAAGGTAGGAGAAAAATTATTTTTCTGGGCCCACAGGTGTTTCTCACAGATTGTGTTATTTGTACCTCCTGTACTGAGTCAGACCTCTGGGTAATTTCCATGACTCTGCACAAGTGAAAATAAACTGCATTTATAGATACAGTGCTATGTTAACCCATTAAAATAAAAATCCTCCCTTACTGCATAAAAAGCAGTCTGTAGAGACTTACCCCAGACCCAACCACATACAATTTACATAATCAAAACATTGAGATTTCGTCACTTTCCCTAAGAACAATGAATAGAACTTGTTTTATATTTCTAAAAATAAAAAGACATTTTCAAGTGATTTTTCTCCCAAATAAAAGTTTCTTCCAAAAATAATTCATTCCTCCACTTCTTTGGAGACAGAAAACAAAAACATAGTGCAACTTAGAAAGGAAATTTTTTGCTGATTATTGTCAGAGTTAAAAGAGAAAAAAGTGCCCTGGCTGGTGTAGCTCAGTGGATTGAGCGCAGGCTGCGAACCAAAGGGTCGCCAGTTCGATTCCCAGTCAGGGTACCTGGCTGGGTTGCAGGCCAGGTCCCCAGTGGGGGCCACGTGAGAGGCAACTACACACTGATGTTTCTCTCCCTCTCTCCTTCTCTTCCCTTCTGTCTAAAAATAAATAAATAAAATATTTTTTAAAAAACGTTAGGCTTACTATCCATGAACGGCATACATATTATACATAATATATTTATATGTGTGTGTGCATGAAATCTTTATAGAATTAAGGTCACCTTAAAAATATAAGCATGTATTCTTTTTCTTTCATAAGCATCTCTAATATCATTAAATATTAATACTAAACATAATTCTAACAGGTTTATACAAGCATCCATTTTAGGAATGTTTTGTGGGCATATCCACTATATGCCCTGGACTGCTTGGTTAATTGTAGGAAATGCGGTCTTAGATTTTAAAGAAAGAGTAGTTGATATTTTTTTTCTTTTTTTTTTTTTTAGAGAGAGGAGAAGGGAGGGAAACAGAGAGGGAGAGAAACAGCAATGTATGGTTGCCTCTCACATGGCCCTCACAGGGGACCTGGCCTGCAACCCAGGCATGTGCCCTGACCGGGAATCGAACTGGGACCGTCTGGTTCCCAGCCTGCGCTCAATCCACTGAGCTACACCAGCCAGGGCTGATATCTCTGATGTTTTTAGGGTAGTTTTGGTTTACAGAGATGATTCAGAGCTATGCTTTAAATAATATTCAAGTAAACTATACATTTAATATAAAAATTTAGTTTTTTAACATTTCAATTACCTAATAAATATCCTATTATTGTCATAGATCTATTAAAAATGCTATGCCTTCCATCTAAAATTAAAATACAAAACAATTTACTAAATTACAAACTTTAAATTGGAAACTGAAAACAAATTTGTTAGCTAGCCTAATATGCAAAATTCTCCTAAACATTAATTATGCTTAAAATACCAAATAGGTACAGGTTATTCCTACAGGTCATATAAAACACATTATTTCTAAGGATATAAATTAATTTATAATTTCTATAACTATTCTAAATATTGATTTAAAATATACAAACCCACCACATAAATCATCATCCTGATCCACAAAAATTAGAATTTCCATGCCAATGCGTTGAGATTTTATGTAAACCATGAAAAACTCTGCCTACATCACCAAAATTGCTTTTTGCCTATAACCCTAAAAGTATATACTGAGCCCAATCAATTACTATTGGTCACACAAACTAAGTCTCTCAAACTTAAAGAAAGAAGTCTGGGTCCTGGTATGAGCCACATTGTTACCTAATTCTTTCTAATTCCTTCCGTTTTTAGTCTGAACTCACACTAAGATTTTTGCTTTCTCTCTTGCCTGCTACATTTGCATTTCTTTGATTTTCTTAAAATATCTGTGCCTTTTTTTTATGTCTGAAGATTTGTTAATCCTGTTTAATAGCAGGGTCCTTCTTGTAATTCTTTTGTAATCTCTTGATTCTAACCCCTTCATTTCAATGTATACAAATCTACAATTGTTTTTTTTTTTTTTTTGCTATTTTGTTTGTTCATATGGTTTTGCTATTTTTACCATATTTTGTCTATATGGTAGGGCTGTAACTCATACAGCTACTGAAATGGAATCAGACTAAATTATTTTTACTTCACATAGCTTTGTCTGTTTCTGTTGTTGCAATATGCATCATGCTAACGACCAAGGTAACCAACTAAACAGGCAGTATCAGTACAGGAAAAGTGTATCACAACAAAGAAAGTGCAACTCTATAGAACATATACTAGGATCCACACAACCACATTGAGGAGGGCAAATGCAATTAGTTCAGTTTTATTTTAAGAGAGTCAACAAACAAGATTACAAGTTAAAAGAGAAATCAGGCCTGCAGAAGTTGGAGCCAGCTGATTAGAAAATTATGAGATTTCCTGGAGGACTGAGTTACCATGTGAGGTGGGCTACCATGAACCTGCGTGGCCCTTACAATTGCAAACTCTTCCAATAGGGCTCACTTTCTCTCATAGTTCTTTAGAGGTTGTTTGTGATCAGTAGAATTCATCATGATTAAACATTTTTATATCTGAAGACAATGAATGTACAGCCAGCCAGGAAAGTGGAGTGATAATACTGTTTTGGAATTAAACTGATTAGGAAAGACACCCCGGCTGGTATAGCTCAGTGGATTGAGCACATGCCTGGGTTGTGGGCCAGGTCCCCAGTGAGGGCCATGTGAGAGGCAACCATACATTGCTCTTTCTCCCTCCCTTCTACTCTCTCTGAAAATAAATAAATAAAATTAAATTAAACTGATTAGGAAAGACAATGAAGAAAGGATGTAAAAATTGGGAAAAATGGAGTGGGTTGCAAGTGTAATTTTTACGATATAGTCTTTCCTGTAAGCCAGTCTTTGATTCCCGTTTGGGTCATCTGATTCAGGTCTTAAGAACTGAAGATGCCAAGCCACCTACAGGACCACCAGTATAGGGGACTGTTCCATGTGGCATGGGGAATGTAGCCTAGCCCCTGATTCGGAAAACCAATGGGGAACGCAGTCAGCACACAGGACCCATGCCCACGGATAGGTCTTCCCGTGGGGAATCAGGCCTACATTGTATCTAGGCTGCTTTGAGGCCTGCTTTTTGCTAAAACTCCCTCACCCTGAATTGAGGCAAATGTTTACTGCATACATTTAAAGTAACTTCCTAAAATCTATGCTAAACCTCCCAAGAATGAAGTATAACCATATGAACCACTTTTTCCTTTACATTTGCAAATATCCTTTTTCTTTGTAGTAATTAGCAACTTCCTCTCCTTTGTTATCTGTAAAAGGTAACCACCTAAAGGGAACCTGTACATAGTAAATGAGGACCATCCTTGATGTAATGTGCCCAGAAAAGCAATAAAAGTCTGTTCAGGAAGGGGTTGGGACCCTCTCTCACTCAGAGAGTGGCCATGCCATCCCTTTTACTCCACAGGACTTCTGCAGTCTGTGTGAATTTGTTCATCGCAGCCACAACACATGGACCCTGCAGGGTGGGGTCCACATCACACCAGTCCTATGAGTAACATTGCGCTGAGAAATAACAAGGAGCCAATACAGGTGACTGTGCTATTCACTCAGCTTTTATCAATGCAGATTCAACCCAAATCTATACTAACCTAATAGCAATAATAATCACTCAGAGACAATCAGTAATAACATCACGTGAGAATTGGGGGATAACAAACCCGAGCCTGAAGAGTCCGGATAAGGTCTGGGTCCAGGAGGCAACTGGATTGGGTGGTCAACATCTGATCAGGAAATGGCTGATCAGAGGCTGTTATAACCTATTGTTTATCTACATCTCATTTTTTTATGAATTGATATCTAAAGTTATTAAAATTTAGAATATACACACCTGGTTAGATTAGAAGGATTATGGGTTTCAAACATTGTATGGATTCATTACATTTTAATCAATCATCATCCTATTTTTAGACAATTTGGTGACTCCCTATTTTTTGCTGTCATAAAGTACATAATAATAAGCATTATTATACATTGTTGAACATTTGCTTAAGATAAATTTCTTTAAATAGTAGTATTAAGAAAATTGTATAAACATTTCTTAACACTCCAAATTAATCTGAATTTATTTAACTTTTGAGTAACAGCTTTTGAGAATGCCTTATTCAGATAATTGGGTTTTATAATGTTAAACTTTGACAATTTGTAAGATTAAAAATGTCATTATTCTACTTTATAGTTCTTTCTTCATTAATGACATTCAACATATTCTTACGTGTTTATTTGATACATGCAATTTACTTGTTAGGTTTTTTCCCAGTTGCTTTTGATGTTTATTTGTGTGTGTGTGTATATATATGTGTGTGTGTTACATAAGAGATTAGTACATATTAATAGTCCTAAACTATTGCCAAATATTTTGTCTATATTTTTGCAATCAATTGGCCTATACATTCAATGGCATTTTCAGGCTCTAGTTTTGATTATATATGCATATACAGATACATATATATATATTTTTTAATTTGGATTAAGATATTTTCAGGTGTTATTTTCTAAACCATTACATAAATTGCACAGAAAATAATTAACTTAACTAAATTTTACAAATCATACTTATTTTTTAACAAAATGTTAAAATGTAAAAATATTTTATTATTTTCAATAAATGGTGGTTATTATAGATAATTCTATTAAATTAGTTTAATCATTTTTTATTTAAAAAACTGACTAAAAATGAAATAGTTACGCATTCTGGTGATGTCCTCTGCCCGAACATTGGAGAAAAAATTACATAATTAATTTTTGTTCCTTAAATGAAAAGATTATGCACGTATTATACATTCATTATATTATTCTTTTTTAGAAAATGGAATTAAGCTTCTGGGAGTTCAAGAGTACATGAGAATAGGAGTTGCAGTTTTTTCTATCCCCATTTTTTCCCTGAAAATCTGTTATTACAGTGGTGAAAAGAAATCATAAAGGTCTTATTTTCTGAGCTATCAGGAGAATCACAAATCCAATTTTTGCACTTAATTTATTTGACATTTCTTTCAATACTATATTATTATCTACAACTAAAAATAAGGTATCGAACCTATTTCTCTTCTGCAGTAAAGATGAAAGTTTCAAAGGTGCTAAGTGACTCTGAATGTTCATAAGTTTATAATTTGGATAAGTTTTTTTAACGCACACTCGTATGACAGCTGTCATAGTACAATCTAACAATATTGTTCTGAATGAAGTTAAAGACAACTAAGTGCTTCTAGAGCCACCTTATGGAAAAAAACAAATGAACTTTTTAGCCAAACCAGTATATTCTACTTTGCTTCCACCCTTATGAATTCCTTCACTTAATTACTCAGTTTTATTTTTCTCCATATATTACCATTTGACAGAGTCTATATATAATTTCAAAAAGTAGTTTAAAGTTTGTTTTCTCCACACCAGTGGGGGCCTCTTATCCACTCTTGCTTCCCGTACACATCTCGCATTGCCTGGTACACAGTTGACACTAATACTCATCGAATGTGTGAATGCTTGAATGAACAAATGAATGACTTCTTAAAGATGATATTCAGACTAACTAAACAACCCCAAACTTTCTGTGAAGTTCCATATAACTGATGCCAAATAAACAGTTCTATGATACATCGCTGGAACACTGAGCTCCCTGACATTCCAGCTCAGCACCTGCCCCAGCTACTCGAGCAGATTTCCTCAGGAGCGTGGTTAATGGAATAAGTGCAAATGGGGCACTGCTATTCTCCCAGAGTCTTAGGTTCATCTTTAAAGCAAGCACAGCTGTATCTTTCTTCTTCCAAGATTGTGATGTGTTTCAAATATAAATTCTATAAAAATCTGTCCCAATTTATTCTTCTAAAATACAGTGATATTTTAAATACAGCATTGTGCTTGGCAATAAATGAGAAAAGTGCAAAACAGCAACAAATCAAATGCAATGATACACTTTTTATCTACAATAATACTCAATTTCTAACACAATTGTTCTTATCCTCTTTATTTATAATCTATCTTATAAGCAGAAAAATAACATCTAAAGGCTTGAATGGACTCAAATGTTTTGATAAGAACATCCTACCTAGGGGTTGTTGTGCAGCTTATTTTGAACCACAGTGGGAAGCATGCATTGCCTGCCCATATCACCATAGCTGACGATAAGATTTTAAATATGTCGTCATTCAGGTCTCCCTGACTGTTTTTTGCTAAACAATAGGTGAACATGTTTTTCCTCCCTGAAATCTTTTTCAGTTTTAACTGAATGAACAATCATTACAGTCTGCTCTCAATCTACTGCTAAGCCACAAGAGAAAAAAAAAATTGATTCTCTTGGGTGTAATCATTATGCAAATGGTTATGTATATTAACTTAAAAGTAATTGGAAATATTAAAATCTTCACAATTGAGTTTTTGATAAAAAACATTTTATTAAGTAAAATAGAAGCAGAAAATTATGGAAGAGAATCGTATACTTCAAAACATCGGAAATTATATTTTTAAAGACATTGTTTTTCTTCTAACAGTATATTTTTTCTTCTAAAGTTAATATGCTGTATATAATTTAATTCATTTTGTTTATTTCTCTTTCAATCACATAATAAATTGAACTGAGATACACAATCAGTTTCATAAGTCAAAGTCATGCATACATTTTCATTTATTTTTAATATCTAACTGGTCATCCAAAGAAGCAAATATCCTTAGTTTTATTCATCACATATAACAATCCTTAAAAATGTAAATCAAATAAAAATATTATCTGGTAGATTAATAATAACAAATTTATTATTAATCACTATATGCCTAATAAGCATAAATAGAATATCTCAAATAAAGCAAAATGTAATATATTTGCATCACCTAATAAACACATACACTTGAACAATCACTTCTAATTTCCATCTTAATAAGGATTAATAAAGAAATCAAGATTCAGAGAATGAGTATACATAAATAATCCTTTAATAATGATTTAATCAGCATTTTGTTTGAATATATTTGTCATTGACTGACAATTAGTTTTATAGAACCTGACAAAGAGATGAAATATGCATTCCCACACAAACATAAAACAATCAGCTACATTTGCTATAAAATCCAACTGAGGATTGGATTGAATAGAAAACTTCTGATTTGGAATTGGTTTATCACAAAGCTGTATTATGAAAATGTTATGTTATTGAGTCTCAATGACATTTTTCTTCACATGCCCCACCCCATCTCCACACTCTAAGTACACAAATATTAGAAAATATATTCATCTTCTTAGAAGTAAAATAAATCACAAATTAACAAAAAATGGAGGTACCATTTAAGCCTACTAAACAATTGTCAAAGAGAAAACCACAGGCCCCAAATTCTGTCACTTATGCTAAAGTCCATGATATCAAGATTAAATACCTCATCTTTTGCTGTTTCAGCCTCTCCCAGAAACATAATCTCAATCAACCAGTCTGAAATTTTCTGATCAACTCAAACGAGGTAATTTGTCACTGTGCCCTCACCATGTGCCATAGAAAGAAGAGGCAATCTGCAGGATAAACACCATTGTCTCTCCTCCTCTCCACTCAAAGAAGATATCTTGGTCTAAAAATAGTCCTTTTTTTCTTTTAGTAGCTCCCATGCCTCACCCTTCTTCCTATACAAACTTTCCGTTTTTACAGTCCCTCAGAGTCCCTTTCTAGTTGCCAGAGAAGATGCTGTCTGACTCCTGAATCACTTAATAAGCTAATTAGATTTTCAAATTTATTCAGCTAATTTTTTAACACAATTTAAAAACAATTCTTGTAAAGTTGCACTAAAACTACAAGTTCTTATGCTGCCAGTGGCATTATAAACAATATAGAAGTACTTGGCCAAAGACTTTAAAGAATACATTTTTTAATGTTTTATCTAGTTACTTCAGCCAAAGGAAATTATATTGAGAATATAATTTAGAAGAAGCAAAGTGCTATATATTAAAGATATAGATTTCAGTGACATTTAATTAGCACACAAGTAAAAATTAAATTTCCAGCACTAGGTAAATGGCCAGTAAATTTTTGTTACCCAATACCAAGTAATTTGCTATGAAATGAATAATTTTGAAGACTATATATACATGGAAAATATTTGACATATTACATATTGAAAAAGATTAAAAATGACAACCATGCCTTACTTAAATTATTATAAATTACATATGGATTTGATAGGGATAAAAGATAATACATGAATTGAAAAGGTTTATAAACAGAGTAAAAATTCAGATTTTCTTCCCACTATTAACAATTTATCTAAAAAGGAAAGAAAACTATTTGCCAAGGCAAAGTTCATTTAGTATTTTGTTAATGGTCAAAATTATTTCTCCATTACATTTGTTTTTTGTACACACACATCACCATTGTAAAAAATATTCTTGTATCTTCTAGAGTGCAATAGTTGTATCAGAAAGCAAAAAATGAACACAATTATAAAAATAAATCTACAGAAAAACTATGACATAAAAACTGTCTAAATTTCTATTTTCACAACATTTTAATACTCATCAGTAAGCTTACAAAATTAGAAAATAAAATTTACACAAATGCACTTACTGGCTAATACGTGGGCTTTGACATCACAGAATAAAGGCAGAAAATGGGGCGTGAGAATTGTAGACTCTGTCCTTTCCTCAGTATGGTTCCATTAGGTTCCAGTATGTCATATGTAGAAAGTCCACACATATTTTCTTAAGAACATCACATTTAAAACAGACTTAATTTCTATTCTTGTGGAAAAAAGGGCTATTTTTGGTAAGAGTTTTAGTTATTTTCAGTTAAAATATGATAGAATGACGTAACATACTGACAATTTCATTTCCACATGGAAGTAGCCTTGCTGTTCAGTGCACTTCCCACTCCCACTGCTCTTTGTCTGACGCATGTAGATACCAGTGCTCTCTTCGCGCCGCTCACCTAACTTTGTGCTAACAATCATAGGTGTAAGTTAATAGAAAGAGTTTTGAATTAAAATCTTATATACAATTTCTCATTCGGTCACTGAATCAATAGGTGTTCCTGTTCTGATAATGTCTGCAAGCTATTATTGCTGTTAATAGGATGTGCTTTATGTACTTGGCTGATAGCCGTTACCAACACAGGCTTCTACATTTGTCATTTAGCCAGATTTCCAATAAAGAATATCACCTTAGTTGATATAACCTTAGTTAAATGGAATTGGAACTAAAAAATTTACTGTGTGGCTATGCAGTCTAATGATTTGATGACTACAGATTTTTCATGGAAGACGTTCCAATCCTATTTACTGTTCTTTATTTTTCCATCCTTCTCCTCCTATCTCCAATCTCTTCTCTCTATTGTGAAAAATATAAATTTTAGCTGATAAGTGGTATTCAACCTGTGCCTTAAAACTAACATATAATTTAAATTCCAAACCAAGACAATTTTGAAAAAGAAAGGCATTAAAAAATAATGACCTGAGGATAATTGGAATGAAGAGACTGGCCCCAGCAAATTGGGATACTCATGGTTGCCCTGCCTTTGGGGTTCCCCATTACAATGCACAATTTCCCACATGGGCTTCAAACTCTCTATTGTAGCTCATGCTAGTATTTCAACATTCAAAACAAAAAACAAAAACAAAAGCCTCAAATTATTTTAGAACACTCTGAGTCTCTTAAACACCTCATTATATGTTATTCCCACAAAATGATGCTCAGGCTAGAATTATTGCTTATATTTACATAAACATAAAAAAGACACAAATTGTGTTTCTTAGGTTTTCTAGTTCATTAAGTGACATAAATCCTTACTATTCAATAGGAGCCATGCTTTACCCTAGATAATACCACAGTACCATCAGAAACCTAATGTGGTTCTTTATTTGGTTATTTGTTAAAAGGTGATGGTAATTTTATTTAAACAACTCCTTTTAAAGAATATTGCCTCTGAGGTATTTGATACGATAGGCTTCTTGCTAAACTTTATTTCATTATATGCAATAAGATGAAAGGGTTTTCTAGAACTCTACAGTTTAATAAATTCATCAGGATTTTTTTCTCATTCAGTTTCAGAACTTAGGATAACCAGCTGAAAAATGGGGCTATTTATGAAAGACCAAGAGGATATGGCCCTGTGTTGAATGAAACTGGTAGGAGTGTACTCAGGGAGACGAACGGTGTTCGCATATCAAAGAGATAAGTGCTTAGCTCCCAATAACCTGGCAGCAAGTGTAAGCTGACCTGACCTAGCAAGCCACTGGCATTTCAGTGGCTCTGTGGAGTGCCCTGGTTTGAGTCTCCCCATTGTTCTGCTATAATAGTTCCATAAAAGAATCAGAAAGCTACTTTTAAAAGAATTGGAAAGACTGAAAATATGGGGATTCTAAGAAAAAAGAAAGGAATATTCCCAATTTCTAAACAAAGCCTTCTAGTATTTTCTCTATATGTGGGAGATTGATTAAAGTATTATCGGTCAAAACTTATGATGAGCAAAGACTAAGCAGCATGCAAAGCATGGAAAGGTAGGTAAGACACAGAGCAGTAACTTACTATCCAACAGGCTTCTTTGCAAAGGAGGAAGTATACCATCCCAGCAGGTAGTTTTTTTTTTTTTTCTGGAGAGACTCACCTTAGCCACTAAAAATAATAACATGTAAAAAACAATTTTTTTTAATTTATTTATTTTTAGACAGAAGGGAAGGGAGGGAGAAAGAAAGGGACAGAAACATCAATGTGTGGTTGCCTCTCACATGGCCCTCACTGGGGACCTGGCCTGCAACCCAGGCATGTGCCCTGACTGGGAATTGATCAGGAGACCCTTTGGTTTGCAGCCTGTACTCAATCCACTGAGCTATACCAGCCAGGACTAAAAAACCAAAAATTTGAAAGATTGGAAATAGGAGGTTTAAGAGAAAGAGAGCTATGTGACAGCTTCATATCTATACCACTAGAGTCTACCCAATATGTTTTCAATAATCGTAATGGGTTATGAATAAGTGTACTTGCAAAACACAGTAGAATGTGGGGACAGATCATTTATCATTGGTATGCCCAGGTTTAACACATATATAAAACAAAATGAGAATATTGATGAAAATTTTAACTTGGGCCTTTACAGCAGCAACATTTGGCACAAAGACAAGTCTCTGTATGTCACAACCCTTATTTAGGGGCTTTACAGAAAGAGGACACAGATTGGATGAGTATAAGACAGTTTCACTAGGGCTTCCTCTTTAGAACAATTGATGAATTGATCAAAGTCAGCACTAGGTTTGTAACAGGGATATTATAACCTTGGAATATTTTGGGTCCTGTTAGAAATGTAGTAAGTAGTAAAATAAAAACAGGCCTGGAGGGCAAGCTGTGACTCCTAGCCAAATGTTAGTAAGATTGTAATCTGTAAATAACTCTTTGTACCCTGCAGTTTATAGCTTAAGTGTGCTTGCTTGATTCGCA